>LPNX010475443.1:151667-191354 GCA_001517045.1 Pseudotsuga menziesii
CAACCCTATTCTTATGAGCCTGATTAGTAGTCAAAGCATCTCTACGTTGCTCATCAAGGTGTTCTAGATGTACTAGACGTTCTTCAAGCTCAGTCGTATCAGGTAACACATGAATGGCTATCTGCAAGGACGGGATTTCTCATTCAATCGGAGTGACTGCTTCCACCCCGTGAACGAGTTGGAAAGGTGAATAACCTGTGGCAGTCTTAACATTAGTTCGCTAAGCCCAAAGAGCAGGATATAACATGATATGCCAATTAGAACGGGCTGTATCAATTGTCCGTTTAAGAATAGTTTTCAAAGTCTTGTTTACAGCCTCAACCTGACCATTTGCTTGCGGATAGTATGGAGAAGAATGCTCTTGTCGAAATCCGAGCATGGTGGTCAGTTCCGTCATCATGTTATTTTGAAAATGACTGCCATGGTCAGTGACAATCACTTTGGGAATACCAAACCTTGCAATAATTTGATTGAAAACAAAGAAAGCTGCAGTTTCCCCATTATCTTTGAAAGTAGGCATTGCCTCTGCCCATTTCGTAAAATAGTCAACGGCAACAATGATGTATTTATGCCCCCCAGCCGAGACTGGGTTGCATGTCATGTAATCAATCCCCCATTTCATGAAGGGGCCTACCGAGACAACAGGAAATAACAGAGCAGGATGCGACCGGATTTTTCTGGTGTAAAGCTGACATGGATGACAGCGCTTCACAGCTTCCACACAATCTTTAAAGATCGTGGGCCAGAAATAACCAGCATGCAAAATCTTCTGGGCCGTTGCTAACCCAGATAAATGACCCCCACATGCTCCACTATGAGAATCATTTAGGACAATCTCAGCTTCCTCATGAGTAAGGCAGCGACGCAAGACAGAATCTACCCCTCGTCGATATAATGTATCTCCTATAATGAGGTAGTTCTTGGCATGAAGGTGTAACTTACATCGTTCCTCCCTAGAGTAAGTGGTAGGATACTTCAAAGTCTGGAGATATATAAGAATATCCCCGTACCAAGGATCAGAGGTGGATACTAAGAAGATGTGCTCATCTCGGAATGAGTCATCCTCAACCGCTACATTTTCTTCAGTGGCAAATTCTGCTATTAGCTCAGCAAAAACTAAGGACTTTTTAGACTTAGCGGATTGAAAATCCAAGTCAAAATCCTGGAGAATGACAATCCATTTGTTGAATTTTCCCCCAACAATCCATTGGGATAAAACATATTGGAAAGGATTCACATCCGCCACTACCATGGTGGTCCTCAGTAAAATGTAATGGCGCAACCTCTGCATAGCATAGACAGCTGCTAAGGCTAACTTCTCGACGTGGGAGTACCTAAGCTCAGGTCCAGCCAAAGCATGGCTAAGATAATAAATGACATGCTCAATGAGCTTATCGTCTTCCTGAACTAGCACTACCCCAATGGTTGACTCCGACGCGGCCATATATAATATAAAATCCCTAGAATAATTTGGTGGGCGTAACAAAGGAGCCGACAGCAAAGCTTTTTTCAATGCCTCGAACGCAAGTTGTGCGGTTTCATCCCATACAAAAGGAGTGTCTTGTTTGAGAAAGCGCATGAAACCTTTAGTGATCTTGGCATAATTAACGATAAAACGTCAAAGAAAGTTGGACTTTCCTTGTAGGCTTTGAAGTTGCCTGAGAGAACGAGGAGGAGGCAGATTTACAATGGCCTCAACTTTTAAAGGATCCACCTGGATGCCTCTACTAGATACGATGAATCCGAGTAATCTTCCTGACTCAACACAGAAAACACACTTGTGGGGATTCAAGCGAATTTTATAGTATCTGCATCTTTCAAAAATTGACCTCAAATGGTATGGATGCTGGACCCTCTTGCGAGAATGTGCAGCTAGGTCATCAAGGTAAGGTTCAACAATGGCTTTTATGTCGTGAAAAGCAAAGTTCATGGCTCGTTGAAAGGTAGCCCCAACATTTTTCAATACAAAGGCCATTTTTCTATATGCAAATATACCCCAAGGGAAAATGAAAGTAGTTTTATGTTAGTCTTCCTGTTTGATTTGGATTTGATTGTAGCCGGAGAAACCATCCATAAACGAAAACACTTCACTCCCCACACATGCATCTATGATCTGGTCAATGAATGGTGTGGGGTAGTTATCCTTGGGACAGGATTTATTGAGATCTCGAAAGTCAGTACAAACGCGAATAGTCCCTTGCTTTCTATCAACAGGAATAGGGTTGGATACCCATTCAGTCAAAGCTATGGGATATATAAAACCAGCTTTCAAGAGCTTCTCAACTTCTGCCTTCACAGCTGCCGCTTTACGCGGGTTCACGGGGCGTAATTTCTGTCGAACCGGCTTGGCATCAGGATAGGTTCGGATTTCATGTTGGACAATAGATGGATCAATGCCTGGCATCTCCTCATATGACCAGGCAAATATATCACGGAATTCCTTGAAAAGGGAAGTGTAGATGGCAATCTCCTCCAGAGAGTAGTTTGCACCTATATAGATGTTTTCCATGACATCTGGGTTCACAGAGATATTGATAGGTATAGTGGCGGAAATGTTTTCCATATTCCCCTCAGCAAACACCTCTTCCCTAGGCAAAGGGTTGATAGGTACCTCAATATCATCTGACAGTCTCACCTTAAACTCTTGGTTTTCTATCTTGCTCAGATCTGGAAGGAAATGGGATCGATGATGAAGATCCTCACAAACCTTATCACGTCCACTCATGGCTTCCAGGATAGCTTCATCGGAAGGAAAAACGGTATCTAAGCAATCTATGGAATATAAATATTTTTCCGCCAATGCGGGCAAATAGACTTCTTCTAGATCATCCGAGACTAAAAGAGGATCTGGAATGGGATCAGCAGTAGCTTCAACGATGGCTTGATAAGCTACCTCTACTGCTGATAAGGACACTTCTGGTTCATGGGGAGTTGGGAGGACCCAAGTATCAGTCCTATCACCAACCGTAGTGATGGAATTCCCCACAGTAGTAGAACCAATGTAGTTCATCGGGGCTGGAAGGTCAAATGTGCCCATCAATGATGTGTACATTCCAGCTCCCAAACTCTGTGCAATAGGTTTGACCTGATCAACCAATGGCACATTGGATTCCTTAGACTCTAAACGGCCTTTTCGGGTAAAATCAAGCTGGTCAACAGTAACCAACTTGCCCTCATGTGGAAAAACCACTACACGAAGAACAACCGATGCAACAGCAGACATTGCATAAGTCCAATTCCTTCCTAGAAGAAAATTATAGTCCAAAGGAGCATCAATCACTTCAAATTCAACAGACACTACTTTTCCTGCCAATTTAAGCTCAAAATCCGGCAGGATACCATGAGGACGGAAGGATATTCCATCAAAAGCAGTAAGTAAAGTGTTTGATGGGACCAGCTCTGGGGATCCAAGAGCTTTCCAACAGGCCAGGGACATAACACATGTAGAGGCTCCCTCATCAACAACTGCCCTTCCAATGGTCTTACCACCATGGATGACATCTATCGATAGGGCTACATGGTGAGGCAGGCGAATTTTGACATCAGACAGATTGAATTTCGCCATGAGACTCAAAGAATCCATGCTACCTAAAGCTACTAAGAGAGCATCTCGCTGGGAAGGACAACTTTGTAACACCTATAAAGCTGACATTGCACACGGGGTTTGAGCTAAGTCTTCAACCACGGAGTAGTTTGAAGCAGCCCTAGCATTAGGGTTATGCAAAGTCTTCTTGAAAACACCTTTCGGTATCTTTGGCATAGTTTCGGTAGGTTTTTCTATCATGAGAGGGTTCGAAGTTTCAACTACAGCTTTACCCTTCTCAGAAGTCTCAGTTTCATAGTTTTTGTTCCTAGTTTGCAACAAAGTCGAAGATCGAACCATGTTGATATAATTAGGGTCAGGGGCAGTTTGAGTGCCCCCTGCTACATTAGAAGCTGAAGCAGAATTCTGTCCTTGGGGAAACGGGTCCTTCAGGACAACCGGTTGTTGAGATTTGAGCAGCTTCTGGGCTTGATCCATAAGGGGACAAAGGTGAGTAAGGTGGTCCTCTTGGCACAACTTACAAGGGAACTTGACCTTCTTCTTTTCTTTTTTGCCCCCATCAGCATTGTTCGCAGGTTTGGGCTTGTTTTGGTTTCCCTCTCCTTTCTTACCTTTCTTCTTCTTCCCGTCGGGCTGCTGATTGCCCTTAGAAGAAGTTTGCGCAAAAACATTTGCATTTTAGGGAGAGGGGGCAGCCTTTGCTGCCTCCGCCGTAGACTGTTTGACAAACAAATGGTGAAGTTTCTTAGTTAAAGACTCTACAATGGGAGAGTTGATAGAACCAACCACGCCATCGGCGTGGGGTCCAGGCTTAGGCTTCTCTGCCTCGTGCGAAGGCCGCGGTGCCTCAGGGATGATCTCATACAAGATCCCAGACTGTGAGTAAATCAAGTCTAACTACTGGGCCCTGAGTATGGCTTCCTCTTCATTCATTACTCCTGATGTGGAAACATCCTTAGATATGTATGGCAATAGTGATTTAAGGAACCATTCTAACAAAAACTCAGGAGGAATGGTGGCTTTAATAAATCTCTTTCACCTCCTCCACTCTTGGATATGATCCGAGATGTGGGTAGCCTTGTTTTGTCTAAAAGTAGACAACAAGTCCATTCTGAAATCGTATCGAATTGGAAGCTGAAAGTGGCTAAGGAAAGCACTGGCCAAATCCCAGAAACTACTAAAGGAAGCAGAAGGCAATTCGATGTACCACTTAGCCACCGTACCAGTCAAGGTCCTCTGGAATAGACTCAATCTAATTGAATCCTCATTCAACGAATTGGAAGAACACCATAAGTGAAAAGTGGTGGCATGTGCCCCAGGATCTTCACCAGCTTTACCTTCGAACTTAGGGATGTCTGAGGGCAATTTGGTGGGAACAGGTGGCCACAAGGGGTCATGCCTCACTGGGTCATTCATCAACTTTGACAATTCTGGCAAGTTTAAAGTTTCCAGGAAAGGAATTTTTGGCCTAACCGGGGTAGTAAATGTGCCAACTTGGGGATTCTAGGGACCAGCCCCCGAATGCCCATGGGTAAAAGTGGGGTTGCCCCCAGCCACCGGTTGTGAAGTGGGAAGGTTGCTTTGAAACGGATTCCATCCGTAAGCCATAGGATTTTGTGTGGGAGGTGCAGTGTAAGTGTTTCGGGCCATCCCCATAGAAGTAGGGGTCTGAAATACTGGAGCAAGTATCCCTCCGCTAAACAACGAAAAGGGAGAGCTCGTGTATGGGACCAAAATAGGGGTTTGAAAGCTCTACCCGTAAGAGGTGTTGCTCCCAAACTGCACTCCTACATATGAAGGAGATGGACCTACGTATGGACTGGATGGGGGAATGTGCCCCCCATTCCAAGGAAATCCTTGGACATAAGCCGAGGATCCTACCGGACCACTCTGGGTAGTGTAAGGGAAGGAAGAAGGAATGGTAGGTATACTGGGGATCCCAGCAACCGTGTTACAAGAAGTACCTCCTATGTTTGAGTGAACCGGTGGTTGAACCACCCGGCTCGCTGGAGTCAAAGGTGTAGAAGGAAAACTAGATCTAGGGGTACTAATCGGGGGAGGTAGCACCCCTTCAACCAGAATGGTTGAGGTAAACACAAAAGAACTTTCTTCAGCAGAAGACATGACTCTACCCATAGGTACACCTAGCACTAGTGAATCAAAAGGCCTAACCTGGACAATCACAGGATCATTTAAGTCAGTCAATGGGGAGTTAAAATTTCTTGCAAACTCATCAGTTTGCAATTCTTCTATCTCAACTATGTCAAGATTGAAACGGTTAGCAATGAGTTCCGGTTAACCAAGCACTTCACTTGTTCCTACAGGTTCAAATGAACCCTCTGTGTCTAATCTCTGCCTTTGAGGTAAAGGTGGAGGCTCCAATGCAGTGATAGGAGGAAGGTTTCTCAACCTTCTTGACCTTCTAACAATTTGGTCCTCCAGAATTAAAAATTTAACAAATCACACCCTAAGGCCAACTAAACATAGGCAAAACCACAGAGCATACACTAAAAAGTTCCTAGAGTCTCAAGCAATCAAACCAGGGTAAAAGATATACTTTCCCGAAGAAAGCTGATGAATGATTACTTGGCGTCCTTGAGGTGGTTCTTAGGCACAAGTGAAGGAATCACCCACTGCCCTCCTACACTTTCCACAAGGGTTACCTTCCAAGCCCGTTCAAGGTGAACCAAAAATAGCCTTCCGGTTTACCTAGGTATGAACCCTAAAAGACAAGAGACTAAAGGCTACCTTGGCAATACCAGCTGTCTGGGGGGACAGTCGTCAGCCGAACTTGTACGCATGGGCAGTATAGCTGAGCCCAAAAATCTGTCTAGGACAGAATCCCCAGATGCGTAAAAGTCCTGGGTTACGTTTTGACAAGGATTCGGAGGGTTATCTCCTCTGTCCAAGCCTCCACGTGGCCTAGTGCTTAACTCCTGTTTGAGAGGAGCTTCCCAGATACAGTGATACAGTCAAGGATTTCCCTAAAGAAAGGTCCACTACGTCTGAGTTTATAACTTGTGGGAAGTTTACACTCCCTAGCCCACAAGTCTAGCCTAAGCTAGTAGGTGAAAGGCCCCTAAAAAATAAAAACTTACTAGTAAATTTTAATTTATGTGTTTATTTTAAAGGGCTGTTCTTTACTCAAGAGGTAATGGAGTGGTATACTATATGATGTTACACTGAATGTAATGCAAAAATAACATAAACATTTATATCATACCATAATGATCAATCATGGTATCATCATTCATCCATCAAGATTAAAAATCCCCATGATTCATAAACAAGAATGAACAAAGGTTCTCAAACTCTAAAGTATCCAATGTCAAGAGTCAAGACTTGAAAGTATAAACACTCAAATCTGAAATCACTTGATTCAGTGGTTTTATGTTTTGCATCTTGATAAAACTACAAGATGAATAATAATCGTTTTATAGTAAACAAATATGTGATACATACAATAGACAAGATAATCGTATATCTTGTTTAATCAGATATATGAATAATCATCATCTTTTTAAAGTAAACAGATATATGATACATACAATAAACAAGATTTGAAGGTAGTTTTAAAGTTCCTTGTCCAATGCAAGGTGAACTTTCTAGGCTTACAAAGGAAAACAATTAATTTAAAAACTTATTGATCATACCTATAAATGTTGATAAAGAGGGTTCTTCGATGCGTATAACATGTGAATAGGCGTGTTCTTCCTTGCATTATTTCGATGTTACTAATGGAACTTTTTCGAGCTATATCTCCATATTAACCATTTTCCGATTGAACCCTTTGTGATAATTAGACTTGTATAATAGTTCATCATGTAAGGAATTTTGTTTTCTGAAATGACAATGTTTGAATAACATTTCATAACTTTATAATTTTTTATACCCATACATTAGATTGGTCTAAACTATTTGTTTATTTAATTCTTCAAATTCATTCAACTATCAGTTATGCTTTTAGCATCCAAGTCTGAATATAAATCTTGTGCTCTTTTTTCCCCTTTTAACCCAACCCTTCAAACATTTACCCTTTCAAAACATTCAACATTGTGGTAGATGATAAGCAAAATACCCGTTGGAAGGGAGTCCCCAAAAACAAATTCAAAATAAATTCTAAGATTAAATGGTGGCAACACAACAGATGCTACAAATGCAATTGGACCCAAAAGCCAAATTAGGGATTGATTTCCTTCTTCAGATGATGTCAAACTAAGCTTGCCTTCTTTGAGATGTTGGTAATTACCTCCACTGAAAGCAACAAAATCAGGTTTTCCATTAACATTTTTTCTTTGATGCAGTTCCTCATTCTTAGAAGAAACTATGGTATCTTTAACAGTGTCCTCTACATGAACTTGTAGTTCTTGATCTGATTTCAAACCAGTGGGTGAAGCCCGATATTTAGGTGTAACAGAGAAAAATATCCCCACCCTTCTCTTGAAATTTACCTTTTGTCTGAAATCCTTTGGACTGAATGGTGACCATCTACTAAAGAATTTGCATGAAATATCCAATTTGCTTGAAAAACACCAAAACTTATAGTTATAATTCTAATAGGAGTGAAAATTTCAACACATCAAGAATTCTCTATCGAAGTTACATCAAAATATAATAAATAAATATGAACAATAATAGGCTAAGAATCATCCATAGAAGAATTCTCAGAAAGATGCAGTTGAAATGATTATAGAAGACTATGGATATAAAATCCATCAAATATAACATCTACACTAGAAGGATTATATAGACAATATATTGGAATATGGTTCCATGCATTTGATTCAAAAAAAATGAAATGCAAAACTGATGAAGTCATATGTTGATCAAGGGTCTGGAACAGTATATCAAACCCTTATGAAGACTTCATGGTTAGATGTGCATTGTAAACAATGTCAACAGTATGATATGGAAGATCCTTGTAACAAATTGTTGCTCTTGCAAGCTCTTCAAACCCCTGAAGACAAGTTGATCAAGAACCGAAGACACAACCTTCATGATTGCATAAATAGTTCTTCTATGCCACATATTCCCAAATATAAGTATCCCCGTTGAATAGGGAAAACAACCATTTTGAGGTCATTAGGTTCAACGAAGAAGGATCCATAAACTTTAAAGTCTTAAGGAATCCCCTATATAGACCAGAAAAAGAAATTTTACCATCTCTTCCAAGAAATCTGCATTGTATTGTTTCTATTGTTAGGGAAACACAACCCTTAGCAAAACACAACCCTCGAGAAATATCACTGCAAAATGATGACCCAAGAAAACCCTAGTTCCTCAATAATATATAATGCCCCAGTGAATCGTTTTTTGGATCATATAGCTAATGTGAGTTGTAAATAAGGGTTGAGACGCTAGCAAACCCTAAGAGATGAACAAGAAAATCTAAATCCGTGGCCCTTAGGGAAATTCCACTAGACAATAATTTCTAGATCACTTGGGTAGAGAAAGAGATCTAGAAGCCCTGGTTTGCATCCCTAAATTTCCATAACTATGACTGAAAAACCTCTTGAAATAAATCAGCAAAAGGGTGATCTGAAATCGCCGTCACGAATAACTATGAGTTTATAAGACAATAGCCTTGAATCTGCTACTAAAAATTCCTTAAGTAAAAATCAACAAAGAAACCCTAATGGTTGGTGTTGCAATTTATGGAAAAGGTATATGAAAAATGTGGAGAAAACAACTGAAGTGGCCTCAACAAAACACATTTTCTAGCCGACATTAACACCATGAAAAACAACCCCAAACTCCTTGATTTAGAGAATCTTACATATGCCAAGGTCTCATCACAAAGTATACCAGCATGAACAACTAAGAAGAAAACACTAACCAACACTAAAATAGGTAGAGAAAGGTTCACACTTGCTCTGATACCATGTTGAAACTTGATATCACAAGATAATGAGGGGATTGAATGGAATCAAACAACCAACCAAAAAACTTGAAAAAAATTAAGGTGAGAACAACACTAAACAAGTGTGCTAGAGTTGTCGAAAATATGCTTTTGAGAGAGAAAATCACACCCTTGGAACAAGAGAATTCCAAATATATGGTTCTTGTATGTTTAATCACTTGTATAAAAAAATTATTTTTGTAGGCTAAAGTATTCTCATGACATCACATGATCATAGAAGCATTAGAGGAACTTTGAGGTCTAAAATGGGCCTCCTAAGGAAAATAATAAAATAATAGTTATTAATTTTGGAGGAAGAAAGAAAAAAATACACTTTTGTTCGTATTTTCAACATATATCCATGTTTTTGTACTCAAATTTCGAGCGGGAGGACTTGTTGGATGCAGAATTCAATTCCGCATCCAACGAGTACTCGCGCTCAAAATTTGAGTAAAAACACATGGAGATATGTTGAAAATACGAACAAAAAAGTAGTTATTTTATGACAAATATGTCAAGTCAACCATTATGGTCGACTCATTTTCTTGAAATTCTATTGGTTATTGAATTCCAACTCACAAGAATTTATTCTTGGCTCGTTTTCTTATAAGGGCCATTTTAGACCCCAAATTTTCTCTACTGATGATATTACAAATGAGGTTTAATTGTGTATTTATACACAACTCAATTAGGGTTGTCTCCCAAGAGGGGTTATGGGCCTACATAAGTAGGCTGCACTTCCCAAGAGGGTTATTGAGCCTACATATTAGAGTTGACTAGGTTGGCATTAATCATAACCTAGTATTCCAATATATGATGGGATTAGTCATAATTAATTCCTGCCAAAATGCATTAATGCAACAATTTGTGATTGTCGTGGCACATGAAAATTAGACCATTCTTCATCACCTTTTTTTAGTGCCTAACCAACAAGAATAATACCTCTTCCAAGAATATAGATATCTAAAATTGAGTTTGTTGGCACCCAATTCCAATTTCCAGATGCATTAATTACTTATGAAAATATCAATAAAAACAACCTACCGGAATCCGAAGGAAAAACATAGTAAATAGATCTTGAATTTTTTTTCATTCATAGACCTTCGTAGAAAATTCATGAAAACTGCAACTTGTATACAAGTGAAGGAGAAGGTTAACAAATAATTAGTTGTTACTTCAATAGTAAAGTATCATAGGGTTCAAGGTTCAAGCAGTTGAGAAGATAGAATAAAAGGATTCACTCGATGAATGTTGAAAGTAGATGTAGTTTTTGTAAGAATTGCTTAGAAGGAAAGAAGACATACTGCAATTCAAAATCCCAAATATGGTCCAAGAGTTTTGCATTCTGTCTTGATAAGATGAACAATGATTGCTGATACAGATCAGATTAATGTTGATGTTGATATGTACAAAGTGAAAGATGGATATAAACATTTTTTTTTATCTTTTTTAGTTATGTTGAGTGAACCATTGGATGCCTCAAGCCATAAAATATTAATATTGAAAAAGCTAGTTATTGACTGAATTGTCAATTTTAGTTGTTTAAATTAAGAGATATAAAAGGTGGGTCATAAATCTTCTTATGCATTATAAGGAAGGAAAGATATATATCAAAGAATGATTAGTGTTCAAGAGATATTTTCATGTCTGGTAGCATATTGAAGCAATGGATAGAAAATGACTCATTTTCAAATAATTCATTTTTTTGATATTGAATTTATTTTAGCCCTTGAGCCTCTCATGTTATCTTCTGGCTAACTTGCATCTTTTGAGAGACCAATTTTTCTTCTTTGTACTGATATGTTCCTGTGAAATGGATCCTTCTACAATGGTATTGAAAGCTTGTGGGTTGTATCTTTTGCAAGAATATTTTCTATTTGTGAAGAAGGTATTCTTAACATTTGACATCCCTACAAAATTTTGGGGTAACAAGTCACATTATATCATTGGTCTGGCCTATGTAGGATATGCCAATGCTAATTGTTGTCCATCATCATGGTACTCTTATTTTTTATCAATTACATACATCAAACCAAAATGTAAGTAGAGTGCATTGCTCATACATGACAGAGAAGTGATAACCAAGAAAGTATAGTATATTTTATAGTTTAAAGATGTTACATCTACGGTTTCAATATCTTATACTAATGAAAGTGTGATAAATAGTAAAAAACGTAACACTCAACTTTATAATTTTCATGTAAGCCAATAAATAATAGGTTTAAAAGAATTATGAGTAAATGAATAACGGTAAATGTCATGGATTGTTGTTTCATTTTTATTTTGTTAATCTTTAAATTTTTAATGATCAGTGATGGTGTTTTATTGTAATGAATTTTCAAATATCTACATTGAAATTTTGTTTACTTATGCACTCACAACTCCAATCTTTAAGTCTCCTACCACACATGCACTTGTTCTTGTACCCTTGCACTCTATTACTAAGGACCTAACCATTATGGAAAAAATTGGGACATGTAAGCATTAAAGGAATCACAGATGGCTTAGAATGTTTTTTGAGTTTATTTTTTTGTCTATGAAAGTTACCAGTTTATTGGAGTTGGCCATTATGCAACAAACTTGAAAAGGTAAATATTAAAGGAATCATAATGGCTTCTATAAACTTAGGAAGATTTTAGTGTTTTATAAATGCAACAAAAGTATTTTTGGAAAAACAATATGTTGAGGGAATCTCTTTAAATTTTTAAAGATAGTCTCGATTTAGTAAAATTTTATATGCACTAAAGTTAGAAATACAATTTATGTTTTCAACTTTCTATACATTTTAATCTCAGGCTATTTATAATTCATGGATAAGATACACCCTCCCACACATGACACATTTCCAATCATATTTTATATCAAGAAAGCAACAATGGTAATATGTGAAATTAATTACATTAGGGTTTAACACAATTTTCATTCCTTCTGGTGTGACAGATAGAAGGTGACATAGTTGTGATTGTATTGAATCCTTTATCTTTATGGACTAGACTGAAAGGTGCTGCAAGCAAGTAGATCAGGAGTACTACAGATTTCATCCCTGAAGTTACATATTTTGTTGGGAAGAATTTTGAAGATAAACTTTTAAATGAAGGTGATGACAACATTGATGATGTATACACCTCCTATGGTCATTTTGAGATGGTGGTTTCGAATGATATCTCACACCTAGAACTAGTTGAGGACACTTGTTGGGATGAAGACACTGAAAGAGCTAATTTCCAGTGACCCATCCTAAATTACAATGTCTGTATGGAACAAGAAGGCAACACACTTTGTTCAACTTCAGTGGATTCACGCCTAGAAGCTAGCGATCTTGTAGATGATGAAACTAAGCATCAAAATACAGAACAATTCTTATCAAGTTGTTAGTTGAAATTCAAACAGAATGAGGCTACAATTGCATTAGAAAAAATCATTCTCACTGTAAGTTCATGGCCTAATAAGAGGCCAACTGGTATAGTGGTATCTGTTATTGTTGAGTCTCCTCGCTGGGATGCAATAGTAGGGTGTTTGGAAGTTAAACATTGGATTTTAAATATGGAAATGGAAAAGGGAGGATTCTTAAGAACTGAGCTACCAATGAAGACAAGTTGAAAAGGGACATCTTTGTTTTCTACGGGAGGATCCATTAAGCTAATTCCCGCTGATGGAAGATTTCAAAAAATGGTTGTTTATGTAAGTGATTTTCCCGAATGTATCAAAAATCGATTGCTTGATGGTGATATGAAAATTGAAAATGAATTGGTGGCTACAAATATTGATGCTTGGAGGCCTGAAAGCTTTCTACCTCTAGCAGTTGTTAGGAAAATCTTGGGACAAGGTCGAAACATAGAGGCACGAGGTTGTAGATTCCCTAAGAAGGTTTTTGAACATAGGGAAAATACCTAAACAAGGTTTAGGTGGGCTGTGAGTGGCCCTAATAGAGCTATCGTGAACTGTAAGAGGCCCAAATAGGGCTCAGGTGAGTTGTAGCAGGCCCTAACAGGGCTCGGGTTGCATCGAACCAATCCTATAGGATGTGGGAAGTAGTGGAAGAGCCCTAGCAGGGTTGCCATGAGTTGGAGGAGGCGTACCCGATTTTAAAATAGTCCCTTGATAGTAGCATCTACCTTTAAGGGAAATAACCAAACTTTGATGAGATAGAGAGAGAAGACACTAGTAGAGAACCCCATGAATTTTCCTTTTGGATCAGAGATGTGTTAACAAATGAGAAGCATCTTAATTTATAGTTCATCAATGGAGGGCGATTCCAAAAAAATAGGAGACCTCCTTTTGGGATTTTGTCACAGTTCAAGCCATTTGAACCAAGTAAAAGCAATTCTATACATAGGATTACACGTCAAGCCAATTTTCCTTAGCACCAAAATCTACATATACAAAAATAAAAAATTCCACCCTTTTGGAAGTATTTCCAAACATGCTCTGGATTTTGTCACAGCAGTTTTACCTATCATGTTAATCAGCCTTATCCATCTAACATACTTTGTATTTACATAAAATTCATTTGATGAAAGTAAAATAATATTATAAACATATTGTTACTATAATCATCAACATAAATTCGATAGGGAAATATCAACCAACTATTCTTTAACTTTAAGTCACACGTATTAAAAAAACAATAACAATATCTCAAAAATTTCTAGTTAACAAATAATATTATATATATATATATATATATATATATATATATGGTCAAAATGGTGAAATAGAAACCATAAAGTAGTTGTAATATATGTCCATTTGTCCCCCCCACAAGCACCAAAGATGAAAATCAACACCAACCTCTCTCACTGATCGACAATTATGGTTTGGAACTACTTTCAAGTATGAAAGTAATATCCTATAATCTAATTAACACTCATCATACATATGCAAAACCTGAATTGGACATCCTCGATACAATCATACCATCTATGTCCCATACAATTCGTTTTTTATAGTGCCCATAATTTAGTTATTAGGTTGTTAAACTAAATTCTAGTCAAGCAAGTGACATAAATTTAGCAGAGACCAATGGTAGTGATTCTTCCAATTCCAAGGCTTAATGATACAAATAGGTTAAATAATGTAAAAAAATTGATGTACCTTTAGCACTTATTTCTGACCACTTCAATTTTCTAGTGCTAGTTCCTAGGATTTTCCCCAAATGGCTCTATCTATAGATCCTTTTTAACACCAATAGACTTTTCATTATGTATAGTCATGAGTCAAAACTTGGTGCTTTTTCTTATGTCAATCTATAAACATTTTCTAGGTTCAATAGCTTTGGAGTATGTTGAGAATGCAAAGGGACCCGACACTTCATATAAATAATTCCACATAAGGTTTAATGGTCATCTTATAGGCCATGTAGTTCTAACATTCACAATTACAAGAACAAGATGGAGAACCAAAGAATCATTCAACTACAAGGTTCTTCCTTTATTTCAATGGGATATCCTTCAAAATATATGGTCAAAACAATGGAGGGAAAGAAAAAAATACAATACACATAAACGAGATTATGTTTCTTCCCAATGGATTAAGAATAATAGAGGGAAGTGAAGAGTTCACACCCTGAGTCAAGGTTATAATATCACATGCTTGATCTATTACCTTAAGGTAGCCATGGGGGAATCCTACATGTATGGGTTGAAATATTCTAGTGATAACTCAATTATAGGCTGAAGCCCACCTCCACATTCTCATTCAGGTTGATAACATTGACCAATTTACATCACCACATGGTTTTGATTGGCACCTTGAGGTGTATGTATTTTCAAGCAGTTCATGACCCATGTGTACGCATTTTCAATTTTGGATCCAATCTCATCCCCATGTCTTTTACAAGGATTACCAAAAATTGTATTTAGTGTTAAGGTAAATTGGGAGCGGAACCCCTAATATTGGTCTAGCATGAAATACCAGAAGATGTGAATCTCAACAAGCTCAAAGTTTTATTATTTAATATTCAGGATGGCTAGAACCAAAATTATTTGGGTTCAATAGAGAGAAAATTTAATATAATCATGCTTACCATCATATTATTGGTGAAATGGGAGTAATGAGATACACGTCACCTGTATTTATAATGGATCAGATCCAATGGTGGGCGGCTCGAGAAACAAAGTGAGAGACAATATGGATGGGTAGGTTGGAGTCAACATTTATTGAAAGGTTAGGATAGGGGACCTCTAATATGATTACAATAATTGTGAGGACAATCTACATTAGGATGAAATGGTGCATACATAGGTGAGAAGGAAAATCCTAGACCTTGCTAAAATTAATTAGAGAGAATGCATCATGGGGCATATCCTTCTGGAAGCTTCTTCAAGGGGGAAAAACTTCCTCATTATTGTTTGTCATTCCCAAGCTTAGAAATACACATCCCATATTCAACCACTTCTTGCTCATATATTACATTTATAGACAGATAACGACAGAACTAAAACAAAGTCCTCTTCATCCTATAGATGAAAACAACAAGATGAAAGAAGAAGTAGAGCACTAAACCACCCGGGACCTAGACAGTAAAGGGAGTGAAGAAAAAAATTAGTCTTTCCCTAACTGTATGAATAAAAAAATGAAGGGATATAGAGGGGATCCCAAGGAGAGACCCCCTACATAACCTAATCCACCAAAAGAATTAAAGAATCCAGAAACCTGCCTATTGAAAGGAAAACCCCTAGCTACTAAGAAAAATTCACTGATAAAAAGGAATCAATGCATATTGTAGGGTTTATGAGGATCACCATTTATTGATAGTTAGATAGAAGGTGTAAAATATGGTGAGGATAAATAAGAATATGGAGTTGATTGAAGTATCCTCCATCTTTTCTTCCCTTTACCCACAAACACTAAAATTCATCACTTGGTCTTTAAGCATCATTGGATATTCATTGGTCACTCAAAGACATGATTGCAAATATCGCGAGGGACACATGCATCCTCAAAATTAGATGGATTAGACCCAGGTTAAGATGGATATGGCTAGTGTCCGAAATCAATAATTTTTGCACCCGTCGCGCCATCATAGTTAGTGCAATGTTACAACTGTACATATATTTAAAGGATCATCCCAACCTCCCTGGACTATAAAATAACATAGGGTCATCTTAACCCCGAATATATAAATTTGTATATAGGAATAAAAAAATCCTAGGTGCAAATATATATGATCTTCAACCCATCTCTTCCACCCAACTTGTATGGACATTTCGGTGTAATGACTATTTACAAATTCATTTTTCTTAATCTACAAATCTCATACCATTTTACAGAATTCAAAACTGAAAACACCTATGTGTATAATATAAAAATAACATTTTTGCCTAGGAGTGAGACCACATACTAACTAATAAAAACAATAATATTTGCAGCCAAAATTTTCTCTCTAGTGCACATTTTCCAACAAAATACTAAATAAACTAAGATATTTCATGATTGATATTTTCAAAGATGAACTGAAACATTTGACTAAATCCTGATTAATTTCAGTTTTCCATTTTGATTTGAATAGAATTGGTCTTATAAAGCATGTAGGCCTCAAATCATGTTAAAAAGAAAACATATACATGAAAAAATGAGAAATTCAAGATACCTCATCCTTATCATAGAGCAGTAACCTTAGCTTCTTGTCATTTTAGCGTTCGTGCTACCAACCTTGCCCCAAAAACACAATCCCCAGCATAACAACATCCATCATAATCAACCAAAGAGTAGTGGCATGTCCCAGTGAAGTGGTCTAATATTTCCACCAACCCTCACCCAAAATATTCATTCTGAAATCCCTCATCCATCCAACCTTCATTCCTGAAACCCACATTATCTAAACCCTCGTTATTCAGTTCCATATTTTACTTAGTTTCCAAATCACGATTTCTTTCTTCACTAATTCCCAAATCCATCGATTCATCAATGTTCGTTGAGTTATCCTCAACAATTCGTACTCTATATATACCAAAGGACCATCTATCAATGCATTAAACAATGAAGCATTGGGCACAAAGTACTATTCAACCATATCGGTTATAATCTTCTCATCCTCATTCATTTTCTGGTCCTCGCAGAGACTAGGGATCAGAGTAATAAAGGGGACATGATCTGGATTCACCCCTTGCATCACCATCTCTTTAAAATATTATTACGCTTCATCAGCACAGTGCTCTTTGAATTTTGAGAACCCACCAGAACGAAAGGGCCTTGTAGGGATACGATCCATACTGGTGAGATGATGGATATACTGAAACCAATTCCTGAGGCTGTGAAAACCACTCTGGCTCTGGTACATGTTCTAGATGGAAAGACAAATTCCTTTTCAGAATCTCTTGGAAAGGTTTCAAGTTCTCTGGCGGTTGCAGTTTTTTGTAGAGAATATAATTGTAGTGTTGAGTTGTCCATTAGTCCTGTTTCTAAAGTATTGGATATAGATAAAACATATGGAATAAAATCGTCAACAGTGAACATGANTTTTTAGTAGAGAATATAATTGTAGTGTTGAGTTGTCCATTAGTCCTGTTTCTAAAGTATTGGATATAGATAAAACATATGGAATAAAATCGTCAACAGTGAACATGACTACCGTGACAACATGCAATCTCTCTAATGTTATGTTTTCAAACTATTATGTTGTTTCTGCTACTGAATCTGGATTAAACCATCATGCTAGTGAAAAGCAGAAAATCATATCTGCAAGTGAATTCTCCAATAAGATGACAAAATTAGAGTACAAACCTAAAAAGAAGCACATGCAACAACCGACTTCATTGCTAGGAATCTCTTCAAATATACAAAGGGAGTTGAAAGGATGGGTGGTGGTAAAGGAATCTAAACTTAGTGGTTCTTGAAGGAAGCTTGAGGAGTTACTTCTAAGTCGGACTTCATTATCTACCTCAACAACTCCTTTAGTGGAATCCCCACAAAAGACAGTTAAAGTTGTTCATGGAGGGGCTACTTCTAACCTGGCTATAGAAATAGTTCCACATTATTCATTGCCAAAACTTGATTCTACTTCCCATCCTTGTGGTTCATTTAGAAATTCCACAAAATGTGAAAATATACCATCACCAAAGAAGCCATTATAAAACATGGTTAATGTTATGGACACTCCCCCTTTAGGGATATCAGGAGTTTCAACATCTGCTGATGAGATCACTGAAAGGGATACATCAAGGGAAAAATCAAAACCTTTACATGATTCAGAATCTCTGAATGAATTGTTCATTTCTAATATGTCTTCATATATGGGCACCTCAGGTCAGGGATATGAAGGAAAAACAAAATATACTGGGCTAGTTAAAGAGTTTTCTACAAAGGATGCTGGAGTAGTAAAGAAAGAAATAGAAGATATGAAGTTTGATAACAATATTGTTCTTGTAGGAACATTGAAAAGCTCAACATCTTGTTTGGATACCATTAAAACATATTCAAAACTTGGAGATGTGAAGAATAAGCAATCTAAATCAACAAGCAGTAATGCTAACCAAAGTTGCAACAATATTCTTGTTAAACCTGTAATTGGACAGAATGAAGATCTTGGAAATTTCATTCATCTGGAGCATGGGATTGTGATGGTTTCTAATACTCCATATGTGTTTGCAAGTTCAAATGATGTTGAGATAGATGAAGAGGTGTCTTATTTTTCCAATTCTATTATTGGAAAATAAAAATCTAATTTGCATACCAGGGAGAGCAAAATTAATGGAATGCATGATAGTAAATTAGCATCTCAACAGGTTAAACCTGAAAATGGAATAATGGTGGTTGATCAGATTTTGTTTAAAGAGAAAAAGGTTGAAGTGTTAGCTGCATATTTGGAATCAACATCAGATTCAGGCAAAGTGGTTGAACATGAATTGCAATTGGAAGCTCTCGTAGCGCCCCTTAAAGGTGACATGGCTATTTTGGAGGAAAAATATGTTTTTTTATCTAGAAACAAAGCTATTGACTGTAAACAATATTCTGTATATAGAAACAAAATAAGAGATAGCGATGAAAGTGCTAAAGTGCTTGGAGAAGGTTCAACTGCTATTGTAAAGGAAATTGACACAGAAGATAAGGGTCACTTATCCAACACCAATAATGATAATGGTGAAATGGATACTCAACTTCAAGTGTCTTATTTTCCTGTTGAAAGTGAATGTAAGCTGAATTTAGTCGTTAGAATGATAGAAATGGAGAACAAAATTTCTTCCAATGCATTTTCCAAGAACAATGTTACAAACATTGGTGATGCTACCAAGACAGTTATCAATAAGAGGAAGAAAAATAAGGGAATTTTAAGTAAGGAAAATGTTTTAGCTCCCACAAGTGTTTTATACAATGCATGTGAGGTACAAGAGGAGAATCGAGAATATTTTCACCCTCTAGATACATCCAAGGAAGTAGTAATTTATTCTCTCAAGAACAATATTTCTGCAAAGGATCCTGAGGATCAAGTCCTAAAAGAAGTGGATATCTGGGAAGATGAAGCTGAGCTTTCAACTACTATGAATCAAGTAGCTATATTAGTTACTAAATGCTCAGGAGACAGAAAGTACTCTATATATTTGTTGTTGACTATTAAGGATCAGTGAAAAGATATACAAATTTATTTTTATTGTCTAGAGATTATTGAATTACTTGAAAAATTTTAGGCTCTTGCAAGCCATGTAGGAGATGGTGATGCATTAAAAAGAATTGCAACAGGAATTGACATACAACCAAGTGGGAGTTATCGACTTGAAAGTCGTGGGAGTAACATGGCCAATTTAGATTATGATAGATGGGCCAAGCTAGGGTATGATCTTGTTTCTAGCCGTGATATGCATATGGATGTGGGTCCTAGTGGTTCCTCTTCTGGGTTTCGAACTGGCCAAGGTTATAATATTGGTTTTGGAAGAGTTTCCCATGGAGAACCTATTGTATAGGAAAGTGTTCCTATATATGGGGGTTAAGAGGCCACCGACATAGTAGGGTTGAAAGACAAATGTATAATGTTCTCCAAGTAAATGTAAGTAAGATTCATATATATAAGGTCCATACTTGATTCATTGAAGGATGGTCCAATATTTCTCTAGCCATTCCTCTTGCTCCTCAATTCAAGAGACCCACAAAACAAGTTAAACGTTCCTCAAACCAATTTGACTAAATACAAGGAAATGATAATCAAAGCAACATGCAACCCTAACTTGATTAACATTACTATCTAGTCATAAAAAGAGATATGATATACATTAGACAATGATTTGGGAAAGAGAAGCACATCACATCTATATTATCAAGTGGAAGAAGTACAAAGTTCACCTTTTTGTCTTTCTACGCATCTCAAAAAACCTTCATTTGGTTCTCCTGTTAGATTTTTATCATTTAAGCAATATGATCTTAGGATCTTATATGATAGAATACCATGCACAACAATAAACACAAGAGACAAGAGACACAAAGAATTTTCCTCGCGGAAACCATAAATGAGAAAACCCCGCAACTTCCTCAGAGATAGAATGAGCACCAATGGCAGCAGTAAAACACGAAAACATAAATATGATCTCCAACAACTTGTTCTCTCTCTCTCTCACTTGTGAGAGCTTCTCCTCTCTCACTCATGCGCCCCAATGAGTAAGTGTGTGTGTGATAAATAGAGAGGCTCACTCTCTATTTATATGCTTTCATTCACTTAATGTCCATTCCAACATGTCGGCCTCACTTAACAATTACTCACCAGGGCCGACATCTCTAGGAGAGTCTAATAGCCCTAGTGCCCCACAAATGTGGGGAATTTTCCCTCTGATCAGCAATGAGGGTTAACCTTAACTCAATTGTGGGGACTATTGCCCTGACTTACATTAAATCACCTAGGGCCGACTTCTCTAGGATAGCCTAATAACCCTAGGGCCCCACAAATGCGGGGACTTTAACCCTTGAACAATAAGGAGGGTTACCCTCTATGACTTTACATGACTTTTTTACATTATTGAATCTCCCGATAGGAACATCGGGGTATGACACGACTCAATTACATTACAAATACTTCCCAAAATAAACATTGGGGTACGATACATAAAATATACAAGTGAATACATATCGAAGTTACAAATACATCAACACTTCCTTTTAACTATAAAGGTATTCTCTCGACACAATTTATCAGCACATGTCTTCTTCTCTGTATCATCTGGATCATCATCAAGTTCTCTTTATCTTCAAGTCATCTTCATTACTGGATCTGGATCATCACTGGATCATCATCACTAGATCTGGATCATCACTCAAATTGGATCATCACTGGGTCATCATCACTGGATCTAGATCATCATCACTCGATCTAGATCATCACTTGATCTGGATCATCATTGGGTCATCATCACTAGATCCAGATCATCACTGGATCTGGATCATCACTGGTGCTATCTCTCAATTCTTCTCGTCATAGGAATTTCTATAGAGCCAACCCTTTTTCATGCTGGTTGTAGGCCTAGCCTCCATGTAGGTCTTCTTCAGCGCTTATATCTTACCCTAAGTCAGAATGGCCCACCTAGCACTTACATCTGACCATGGGAGGAACACATCCAACAACCATGTCAGAAAGGCATGTCCAACACTCACATCTGACCATGGGAGGAACACATCCAAGAACCAATGTCAGAAATACCCAGCACTCACATCCTATCATGGGAGGAACACATCCAAGAACCATATCGGAAAGTATCAGCACTCACATCCGACTATGGGAGGAACACATCCAAGAACCATATCAGAAAGGCTCAGCACTTATATCTGACCATGGGAGGAACACATCCAAGAACCATGTCAGAAGGGCTCAACACTTATATCTTACCATGGTAGGAACACATCCAAGAACCATGTCAAAAGGGCTTAGCACTTATATCCAGCCATGTGGGGAACACATCCCACATCCATTCTAAAAGGGATCAACACTTATATCCAGCCATGTGGGGAACACATCCCACATCCATGCTAGAAGGGCTCAACACTTATAACTAATCATGTGGGAACACATCCCATAGTCTCCCCAGAATGGATCTACACTTACATATGATCATGTGGGAACACATCCCATAGTCACATCAGAATGACTCTGCACTTACTTTTGATCATTTGGAAACACATCCCATAGTCACATCAGAATGGATCTGCACTTACATATGATCATGTGGGAACACATCCCACGATTACATCAGAATGGCCCTTAGCTCTAGGCTGACTATTCCTGGTAACTGACCAGGTGCCTCCATTCTCCCAGAGAATGGCCTTCATCGCTTATATCTGATCATGTGGGAACACATCCCACATTCACCTTAGAATGTCTCAACACTTACATCTAACCATGGAAGGAACCAATCCTCTCACCATGTCAGAATGGCTCACAAACTCATCACTTCCCCTTGGAGGGAACCTCGATATGGAGAACACCAAGCTTCTCCCTGAAGTACTCAAACTTCACTCTAGAAATTTCTAGCATAGAATCACATTGGGGATGATTACGTCAAGGATAACCTGCAAGATTTTCCAGGACCTATTACATCCAAGGATAACCTACAGGACCGTTTACATCTGAGCAACCTACAAGCTTCGCCAGGATTTATGCACAGACAACCTGTCTCACTGGCTATGCTAGAAATCCCTCTTTCAAGAGATCTCGATTTGGATCACTTCTCCTCTCTACATCATACAAAAAATACACGTCAGATCAACCAAATCAAATAGTATTTTTCAAAAGAAACATACTACCTCCCAAATAGCAAGTGGCAACATCTTTTTCCTCGACTGTACTCAGTTCCATGCAGGACTGCTTCCTACTACACCAAGAAGTGCTCTTCCTATCAATGGCACTGCCTGCCCAATTTGAATCCACAAAAACCTCTAGGTTAATGTTTTGATTCACCTCATACTTGAGCCCATAATCAACTGTATTCTTCAGGTACCTCACTGCATGCTTTGCAACCATCAGGTGAACATGTCTCAATGTGTTCACATCAAAGAAAATATATGGTGTCATATTCATCAGGTACATCAAGGAACAAATCATCTGATGATACATCATGGAATCAACTGAATATGATGAAGCATCAATTAATAGCTTCAGGTTCGATTCCATAGGTGTGGTCATGGCCTTGCGGTCCATCATCCTGAACCTCTTTAGGATCTCTGCTGCATACTTTCCTTTTCCCAAGGAGATTCCATCCGCATTTTGCCACACCTCCATTCCTAGAAAGTAGTGCATCATATCCAAGTCCTTCATCTCGAACTTGGTAGCAAGTCTCCTTATTACAACTTTAATGAGTTCCTCTTTTCTATCAAGAACATGTAATCGACATATAACAAGAGCATCACTGGTCTTCCGCCTTCATCCTTGAAGCAAAGGATGGAATCTGCTTTACTCTCAGTAAATCCTAGAGTCATCAGTAATATGTCCATCCTGTCATACCATGTCGAACCTCAGGATCTTCTGTAGTCACTCCCTCTGAAGCAGAGCATCATACTTCCTTTGTCTTTCATACTCTATGCACTGAAAAATTATGTACCTGAGTGACAAGTAGCTTCCTCTGTTACTAATATTCTATGTATCCATCTGGGGTCACTAGATACCAAGATCCTCTATCTTGAACCTTTTCAAAAGTTCTTCTTACACCCATCTATGAGCTTTTCATCCTCTATAGGCTTCCATCTTCAACCTGTAGCAAAGGTTAAGATCTTTATCACTCTAGGTGATATTCAAGCTCCTCATGTATGTGTTATCCCATGGGTGTCTTTTGAGCTTGTACAAGGCCTTCTTTCATTTACACACATGATTCTTCCCATCATGTGTATTTCTAGTGGCTGCAAATGTCTCTTCATAGTCTATGGGTCTAGCTACGAATCTTTCCTTGTATCCCATGATGTTTCCATCTACTTCATGATGGAACTATGAACTTACTTTCAGGTCTCGATACTGCATCCTAGACATCGTTCTTTTGAACTGATCTTCCCTTTCTTCTTGGTTACTTCTTCATAGCTGGAAGGTTCTTCATCAATGATGTCGCTCAATAGTGTTACATAACTACACTGTGTCTGAGATCTTTTCTTTGAAAGTATCGTCATATTATTCTTCATCTTGGATTCTTTCTTGAATTGTTGTCACTTGTTCTTCGGAACATGTCTCATCCTTCTTTTCTTGTAGGTGATTGTACGTGATCTTTCCTACAAGTCAAATGCATTAGTTGTATGGTTAGAAACATTTCATAAGGAATATTCATAATGGAAAATTCTTATGCA
Source organism: Pseudotsuga menziesii (assembly GCA_001517045.1). NCBI lineage: Eukaryota > Viridiplantae > Streptophyta > Pinopsida > Pinales > Pinaceae > Pseudotsuga > Pseudotsuga menziesii. Next base: position 176,354 of record LPNX010475443.1, read on the forward strand.
TAAATATATGATCATGCAACTATTTTAGCCAATACAACATTCATCCCTATCTCACAGAAACGTTTCTAGATGCCTTCCATCTCTACCAGGACAACATTGAGATTGTGCACTAATCCAATATGTCAGAAAAGAGGTTTGATTCTAGATAAGTAGCAATGGAGAATTTTATAGCACCATGAGCTACTTACCCATCACATGCGTATTAATAGTATACTGTCATTAATGCAAACATTATATCATGCATAATACATCAATTGAATATAAACAAATGCATAACAAAACAATATCATGAAATGACAATTGAATACTTATCTTTATTCGTTTCGTTGGTAGACTCATTCTTGAGCCTTCAAATTCATCATCTTCTTCATTCATGACATCATCATTTCTTATCCAGATGCTAAGGTGGATAAGAGGTTATTCAAGAATTGAGTTCTTCATATTCCTCATTGCTTGAGGGATCTTCTTTGAATCATGATCGCTTGATCTTGAGTTTCTCCCATCTTCTCTTTCTCTTATTATGAGTTGAGCTTCTTCTTATGTGCACTCTTCCTAGAGTCTGCTGAAAGTAATCACTTCCTTCTAGCACACATTCCTCAAATGAATGAATCCCATGATCCTGGGAGGACATTCAAGGTGGCTATCACCACTTATTCTTCTACTTCTACAAGTTGTTCTTTGATTTGAGAGACCCTCGTAAAGTATGACTGTATGCTCTCTGTATTCTGGATCTTCACATTCTTCAACTATTTTCTCAAAGTAATATTTTGATTTATGTTCTTCCCTTCAAATAGATTGGTCAAGGAATCAAACATCTCTTTCGATGTATTTAGGGAAGACACTTGTGGTATATGGTGATCCATGATTGAATCAGCAATGATCTTCTTTGCCTTGACCAAGTTCTTCTTGTGTAAGGCTTTTAGCCTCATCTCCCTCTGGAATTGGAACCTCTCTACTTATGTAGGTGTCCAATTCATTTTATTCAGAAAGATCATATACTTCCATGCTTGGAATTTTTCAACTTCTCCAAGCTTATCATTAAGCTGATGTGATAGATCACTTTGAAATGAGAACCTCAAATGAAAATAGAAAAAGATTAGATCTTACCGATTTGAGGTGTTCGTCCTGGTTCCAGAGCTGGCTGATCTAGGGTTTGTTAGAGAAACCCTTGTTTTCAAAACTTGGAATATTTCAGATCTGATTGGATAGAAATATATACCTCTTCAAGGTGAGCTTTCCAATGTACTCATTTTTTGAAAACAGTGGAGGGAATCTCTCGGAACAGGAAACCCTACTTTACCAATTTCTTTTGCAAACACTCCTGATACTATTTCTATGGTATCACTGCAAGTGCTTCTCCTCTATGTTTTAAATTTTGTGCTATGGTTGTATCATCTGTCCTTGTTCCAGAACCACAGGTTTCATCAGAATTGGTTTCACCAATTGGGACTTATGAGCATTTTCCCAAGGTGACCTTTTTCAGGATTGTTCAGCATAGTGAAGTTTTACAGACTCCACATGTCACTGTTTCACCTTTGTGGTATGAAACTTTTTCCATATAAAGTACATTCTGTGCCATTTCTGGAACATCTTGAGACATTTCATTTGGACCTTCGTAGCCCAAGATATATCAATTATCCCCAAGTGTCCTGTTTAGGGATGAATCCTGGAAGAGGATGGAACCCTAACTTGGAGGAATCATATCTATGATAATATAGTGAATATGAGGGTGAAAATTGGAAACATTGTACATCAATATTTTATATTTGACCTGTCAAAGTTTTGGCCCTCGAGACCTCTGCAATCCCGAGATATAGCTAATTTACCAAAACTTATCAGTTTTAGTATTTAGGGTTTTCCCAGCCCGGGGTCAAACTAGGGTTTGACTTTCCTGGAGTTACAAACAACCAAAAATATCGACCCATGTCTCTAAAATTCGATTTTGATGAGGAGAGAAATCTTATTCTAGGATTACTCAAAAATTCTTCTTCTATAAAAATCCCTAATTTCCCGCACCAAAAACTCAAAATGCCCAGAATCAAGTTCTGCTTTGACAGAAAAATGCGCCCTTCAATGGAGAGTCATCCTACCATTCTTTTGTTGATGGATTGTGGAGAGAGACCCAAAAATAAGAAGCCCTAACTTCTGCAACAACACAATGTCTTGTTCTCAGGTTATCTCTGATACCATGTTAGATTTTTATCATTTACGCAATATGATATTAGGATCTTATCGGAGAGAATAACATGCACAACAATAAACACAAGAAACAAGAGACACAAAGAATTTTCCTCAGGGAAACCACAAAGGAGAAAACCCCGCAAATTCCTGAGATATAGAATGAGCACCAATGGCAGCAGTAAAACCCAAAAACATATAGATGATATCCAACAACTTGTTCTCTCTCTCTCACTTGAGAGAGCTTCTCCTCTCTCACTCATGCGCACGAATGAGTGAGTGTGTGTGTGATAAATAGAGAGACTCACTCTCTACTTATGTTCTTTTGTTCACTTAATTTCCACTCCAACATGTCCACCTCACTTAACAATTACTTACCAGGGCCGACATATCTAGGAGAGTCTAATAACCCTAGTGCTCCACAACTGTGGGGACTTTTCCCTCTGATAAAAAAGGAGGGTTAACCTTAACTCAATTGTGGGGACTATTTCCCTGACTTACATTAACTCACCTAGGGCCTAATTCTCTAGGATAGTCTAATAACCCTAGGGCCCCACAACTGTGGGGACTTTAACCCTTGAACACTAAGGAGGGTTATCCTCTATGACTTTACATGACTTGTTTACATTATTGAATCTCCTGATAGGAACATCGGGGTATGACATGACTCAATTACATTACAGATACTTCCTGGAATAAACATTAGGGTACAATACATAAAATATATAAGTGAATACATTCCGAAGTTACAAATACATCAACATCTCATGCTTCTCTTCTCCAAGATTCCCAACCTCCAAGATATGCAACACATGAATATGGAATCTAGGGAAAAGATAGGGGGGATGAGAGTCTCAATTCCACCAGCATAACAATGCAAATGTTCAATTCCTCTCCATATACCTCTCTCCCTCTCTTATATACTTTTTGAAGAGTAGGGGTCGAATAGGGATCAACTACAACAGGGAGGATAAGTTCCAAAACCACCCAAACCACCCCTAATTTGTGAACTTTTATATTTTAATATTTTTTTTACCACTACAGGAGAAATTTGTGGGTTCTATGAAGTAAAGTCACGAATTCCAAGGAAAATTTGTGGGTTTTCTTAAGCAAAGTTGCTAATAGGTAAAAAAATCTCATTTTTATGGTACTTCCATGCATTTTTAGGGTTTGGTGTCTGTTGGAAAGTTTTTCCTTACTCAGATACCTTTCCAACGGTCTATAGAAGAGGTGAAACAAAGTTACAAAATTATAGATATGGATCCTCCAATAAATATGTGTTTCAGTGACTTTCAATGACTTTCATGAAGTGTCGAGATGCACAGAAATCATGGGAAAGTGGTCACAGGAAGAGATGTGTCATTTTAGGCTATAACAGATGTGTCCTAATGTATGAGGTTAGAGGGGAAGATGATAGCTGAAATACATTATAAAAAGGAAAGAATAGAGTCATGGATTCGAAGAGATAGAGATTCCAAGATAATAAGCTCGAACAAAGGTAACTGAAAGAGAAATAAATGTCACACAAAAATGATCTCTGGGACATACATGTCCATATAGAAAATAATATCCATAAAGATACAGGTGGATCCAACATGTGTATAATTGATGTAACTATCATGATTGCACAATATGCAAACATGCACCATATAAAATCTAAAGGAATCATGAACATAAATGAACAAGGTGTGTCCATGCTCAGTAATCGATCATAGACACAAGAATACAAGGTGGTTCTATGTCTCAAGAAATGTCATATGAAGTGTGATAAGGTCTTGCACAACTCGGGCAATATAAAAATATGATGATGCTACTATCGACCCAAGGTATTCAATCCAAACTGCCCAAATATAAGAATCCTAACCATGCGAATAAAGGAGATGAAGTCAAACATGGAGGAAATTGTTTGCTTATCGGTAATTGATGATGACCTTTAACAAATGGGAGGGAAACCACCATTAATGAAAATGGTCCCTAAGGTATCTAGTACATTCTACCAAGTATGAAGAAAAGGTCTTGAAGTCGAACACCTGAAGAATCCATAGAGTAGGAGACATTAAGGTATTCCCACCACCCAATAACGAGGGAAATTTTCACTGATGACTGCAATCCCCAAGGTACTGTCATAAACTCTAAATATCATTCCCAACAAAAGATGTGTTAACGTCGATAGGAAGAGATCCATTGGAAGTAAGGAATTAAAGCATCCTCCATCATTAAACACGAGGTAAGTCAAATACTGATTGGATATGGAGCTGGAACAAAGTTTTGGAGCAAGGACCGCTGAAGACTAGATGTAATGAAATGATACTAGGAAATGGCCGACACAAAAGGCCAAAAAAACTGCACAATGGATGACGAAGGTTTATCCTTGAACAGTAAGCATGCTACAAACATGACTTAGGAAGCTTCTGACATAAAGGGACCAAAGGATGCAAATTTGCAATTTAGTAGACATTGAAAGATTCCCCATATAATTGGAAAAGAATCCATATGGAGGAGTAAAAAATATGAATCAAGATAAGGTAAAAAAACTAGGACCCAAAGGTTGATAGACTCAAAACTCATGCTTTGTTCAAGGAGACAATATTTGCTTCCATGAGGTAAAAGACATGTGAATGAACTTCCTTTTCCCCTCTTTCTTGTAAAGGTTTAATGAGTCCAAGAAAGAAAGCTTGGGCCTTCTTCATTGTTGACAAGATCAAAGAGGAGAAAACAAAATTCTTAATAAAGCACTGATTAGTGTATTTAATGAGCTCAAATTAGTGAATGCTCGATAGTGTTTTCATCGTTTTGAGAGTCTAAAAGCTCCAAAGAATCCTCTAGGGGGGTTCTTTTTCATAAATGTAGTCTCGCGAGTCCGAGAAAGTGTAAATAAACCCAGAGAGAACTATCTTAGCTTAAGAGAACTAAGATATTCCTTTTTTGTAGTTAGTCAGCAAGGTCCAAAAAATGGGTAAACTATCACTGTACTAACGCTCCTTCCAAAGAAGGAAAAAGTGACCTATGTGAATGTTCCTTCACATCCTTTAACAAGTTTTAAGGGACAAGAGAACTCGATGATCTAGTCACATTTAAGGAGTTAGACCAAGGCTTCAAGATAACTCCATATATTTCCTGTAAAGTTTTAACGAGTCCAGGAAAGTCAACTTGTGGCCTCCTTCCTGTTTTTAACAAGATCGAAGGAGAGCATAAAGAATTCTCTAAATGTGAGGAGATGAGTGTGAGAGGCATGCAAAAATATCTCCAAGCATTAGGAACAAGCATAAGAATAATGCAAGAAACATGAGTAAGAAAAAGACACTTGGGGAATGTCTCCTCAAGGTGAAGGGTATCAATCTGTACTGGAAAAATGGTACAAAGCTGAGCGATGGTGAGAGTAGAGATGAGGGCTTATATAATGAGCTAAGAGCATCGAATCCGACATCAGGCTCATAAGCATGAGAAGGGTACATGAAAATTTAGTTACAACTTAAACAACAATATGAGGCCAATAAACAATTGTGGATCCAACTACAAATCCTGTCTCCAAGAAACAACAACATCAGGATCGTATTCTAAAAAAAAGATCCAATGTAGGTCACTTTGGCAGAAACAAATGTAACTTTTCTATCTTCCACAAAATGTGTAGTAAAAAAAAAATCGATTGAATAAGACTCTATAGTGCCAAGGATTGAGTATTTATAATCAATAAGATCAACCTCATAAGAAAAAAAAAATCAACAAGGGAGATAGAGTCTGCAAGAACAAACTTAGTATCACATGAGTTGAAAAATATACAAGAAAAATCAAACTCATCAGGATCAATGACTTTTTGTTCAAAGGAAGTTTCCAAAGACTCATATAAGAAGTTCAATCAATGGAAAGATCAGGCTTAGTAAGAAAATCAGGGATAGACTTAGTCATAACTAAACCAAAATCCATTAGAAGTTCATATTGTATCAAAGAATCTAGAAAGACTTCATCATAAGGAAGTAGATCATCCCAGATAAAATACATGTCTAAACTTTCAAATGGATCAACAGGGTGGAGAGTGGGCTCCACATTCCGTATAGGATGAATCACCTGGTCAACTACCGGGACCGAGTCCCAAGAAAGTAAGCATGAACATAGAGGCTTCTTCTCAGTAGAAATTGAGCACGAGGTATATGAGGCCTCATAGCTCACCCATGGTGGGGTAGTGTCTACCGAGACACTAACAATTAATAAAGGAAAGACTTGGTCTCTAGTTGGGTTAGGAGAGGTATAAAGAAAATCCTACTGATCTATAGTGAAAATGTTTTCGTTATGAGTAAAGTACATCAAACGAAATAACGTTGACACCACAACTTGCATAGCATAAACATAATCATGCCAGAGGAGCATATTGAAATCCAAGGGGTCTTCTATCACCATGAAATAAACTAAGATTCTATTCCCACCCAAAGTAAGATATGTTTGAGTAATAATTCCTAAAGTTGTACTAGTTCTTCTATCAAAAGCCAGTAACTGACTATCAGTCGACATAATTCTAGGAGATCCCATGCCTCTCCAAGCATGGGTGGATTAAATACTAACAAAGGCCTCTTCATCAACAATACAACGAGCAATCGTGTAATGCCCAATTTTGACCTTTATCTGGAAACGTGTATTAGAAGGAAGGCGCAACTTAGCTTGGATGTCCCAATCAAAGGAAGCAATCTGAGAGCTTGGTGGGGATTCATTTGAAGCAAGGTCAGTAGCCCCTTGTACATAAGGTTCTGAACTAGTAGTGAATAAAATGTGACTAGTAGATGATTCACACTCCAAAGGAAGAGTGGGATTGATCAATGATGGCATTGACTCAACTACTTGATGGAAATCACTCTCTAAAGGGAGAGTGGGATTGACTGAATATTGCATGGGTTCAATAACTTGGTAAAGGTCACTCTCTAAAGGGAGAGTAGGATCGACCAAATATGAATTTGTTTCAACCACTTGATCAATAGAAGGTTGAATAGGTTGTTGAGGAACTTTAGGTTGTTCAGGAAGGAGATGTATTTAGAACCACACTCTCCAAACCTCTGCAATAGCAAGGCACTAATGGGTAAGGTGGTATCCATCACAAAAAATACAAGGGAAGTTCTGCTTGAGTTTAGAATGATTGGTTTTATCAACAGTGTCAACATGACTCACATTGGTTGAATATTCCCCCCCAACATGACCTTCAGACGCTGAGAGACTCGATCCAACCTGACTAGAAAAGACTAGTTGTTTTCCCCATGCATGACCTCCAGAGGATGGGTGGTTGGGTTAAACTTCACCTGCATAGGTTGAACGGGTTCCCCCAGCATGAAATACAGAGGCTGAGTGACTAGTTCTAGCATGAATTTCAAAGGTTGGAAGGGTTCCACCAGTATGACATGCAGAGGCGAAGTGGTGAAGATCAACTTCAATTGCATAGGTTGAGTGGTTGGGTCCAACATGACCTGCAGAGGTTGGATAGGTTCCCCCATCATGACCTCTAGAGGCTGGGTGTTTAGGTTTAGCATGACATGCAAAGTTTGAATGGTTGTCCCTTTGCTTTCGAGTATTCTTCCTATTCTTCCTTCTTCCATTCCTTTTAGACTGTAGGTTACTACTATCAGAAATTTCACCGCATGAGGTAGAAGGAGGAGGAGAGGCTACTACAGGTGAATGGGAAGCATTTTTTTGATGTCCTTGATATAAGGTTCTTTCTTAAGAAGCATCAAGAGCATCTAGGATAGTTTGAGTGGAAAAAAACCAAACTAGTAGCCCTAGGGTGAATCTAGGTAGATTCAAAGTGGCCATCAAAGGAACACCAACATTTCCAGTGAAAGGAAAATCATAAGAATCCTTAGGAAAGGGGGGATCCTGGTTTGTGTACATAGGGGTGTTAGCCATAGTTTTTAACTTTAATAAGTAATAAAATTATGAGTCCAACTAGTAACCAACAACACAAAGAGCACACCACTATAAAAATTCCTAAGTATCAATACCAGACACATAAAGATACCTTCCAAAGGAGAGTCTAGGATGATGAGGGCCAAACAATAACCAGTGAAGGGAGAAGGACAGTTACCTGGGGTCATGATACAATCACTTTGGGGAAAACATTCGAATCCAAACAATTTTCCAAAGAGATGCACGAGGTTTCATCCCATGTCTTCCATGGGTACAGTGGAAATAGTATTTCACCATCACCCATGTAGAGTCCTATATGTCAAGATGCTAAGGCTACCAAAATCACAAAGAAAGGCCAACAGAACAGTCATCAATTCATCTGATGCACATGGGAAGGGTATCTAAGACCGAAATGTAAACAGTACTAGGAACCACATAGGGCCAAGAGGAGGTACTACATGAGTCCCAAAACATGCAACAAATCTGGTGTATTCTCTACCAAGTATAGGAGGGGTATCTCCATAGCTCAGTATCGTACGACCTCGTGCTTGAGTCCTATGTTAGAGGAACTTTCCAGTATCTTTCTTTGCAAATTTGGATTTTCTCAAGAAATGCCATTATGTTTAAGTTTAAAATTTTGGGTAGTTAATATGTCCCTAACCCAAAACAATAGTCGAGACTAGTGTGTGTCGTCCCTAGAAATAAACAGTTACTAATATATTTTAGATATTAAACATTCTTTTTAAAGAATTGTTGATTACTCAAAGGGTGGTGGAGGTGAAACCAATGGTTTCTAACTTGACAGTAGAAACAATATGAATAAACAAAATATAATTTGAAATGAAAAAGTAACCTCCTACTTCTCTTTCTTTTTCAAACTAAAAATTGAAATCCACGAAAGAAAAAACTTCTTTTTATTTTTTCAAGAACAACAACATGCAATGCATTTAAGACTAAACCCTAATCTACATGGATATAGATAAAGTATATGTTATTTTTAATTTTTCTTTTATGAATTAAAAATAAAATCAACCTACAAACTAATGCATGCAAAGTAATGTAAGTAAAGAATAATACTTATGCTCTATACCCCGCTAACAAACCCTAGGCTTCCCTAAAGCCAGATATAACCTCCCTAGGAAGGGATAATTGCAAAGGTAAACAAGACAATCACTTGGGCATGAAGAGGCTAAACAACAAGACTGAAACAAACAAGGGTCAATAACCTCCAAGGTTCAGTCTAGAACTGCAAACAGAAGCTGCTCAACACCTTTCCCAACAAGGTCAATCCAAAGAAGGAGCTGGGGGGAAAAGAAACTAAATAAGTTTAAGGACTTGCAATGGAGTTACAACCTAGAAAAAGAGAATACAAAAGAGGTAACACTACTCACTTGGAGTCATGTAAAGACAGAGGACCCTTGAAGACCCTTCAGACGACCTTCAAACACCCAAAACCCCAAAAAATTGATAAAAAAAGATCACTTACAAGGGCATTTATGAGTTTCCTTATGGTTGGTCACAAGTTTCAAGGTTAAAAACACATGTTTCATGAAGGAAGGTCATGAATTCGATCATAAGTCATGACTGTGCAATCCATAAACTGCGAATGGGTGGAAGAATGTTAAAAAAAGGTCAAAAAATGCCCTAGAAAGGCAGGGGATGTGTTCTAAAAGGTCTAAAAGTCGATCCTAAGTTTAAAGAAGAACCTAGAACCTTAAAAAACACTAGAATAAATACAGAGAGACCCCAAACAGACAAGGACTCCCCAGTGGAGTCGCTAGTTCTGTTGTAGAGGAAAGCGTTCCTATGGCTGGGGGTGAAGAGGCCACCAATATACTAGGGTTGAAAGAAATATGTATAATGTTCTGCAAGTAAATGTAAGAAATATTTAGAGATAAGTAAGGTCCATACTTGATTACTAAAGGCTGGTCCAAGCTTTCTTTATCCCTGCCTCTTGCTCCTTAATGCAAGAGACCTGCAAAACAAGTTAAACTTTCCTCAAACCAATTTGACTAAATACAAAGCAATGATAATCAAAGCAATATACAACCCTAACTTGATTAAAATTACTATGTTATCATAAAATTAGATACATCAGAGAATTATTTAGGAAAGAGAAGGACATCACATCTTTATTATCGAGTGGAATAAGTACAAAGTTCACCTTCTTCTCTTGCTAGGCACCTCACGAAACCTTGATCTCATTTTCATGCTTCTCTTCTCCAAGATTCTCAGCCTCCAAGCTATGCAACAAAGGAAGATGGAATCTAGGGAAAATATAGGGGGGATGAGAGTCCCAACTCAACCAACATAACAATGCAAAGTTTCAAGTCCTCTCCATAGACCTCTCTCCCTATCTTATATACTTTTTGAAGAGTAGGGGTCAAATAGGGATCGGTTACAACTAGAGGATCAGTTCCAAAATCACCCAAACTGCCACTAATTCGAGAATTTTCATATTTTAATAATTTTTTGACCACTACAGGAGAAATTCACCGGTTCTATGAAGCAATGTCACGAATTCCTAGGCAAAGTCATAGGTTTGCTTAAGCAAAGTCGTGAATGGGATAAAAACGCTCATTTTCAGGGTACTTCCATGCATTTTAATGGTTTATTTTATTCTAGAAAGTTTTTCCATAGTCATATACCTTTTCAACTGTCTAGAGAATAGGTCAAATAGATTTACATAAGTCTATATATGTATCCTCCAGTCAAGGTTTTTTTTTAGTGAATTTCAATGACTTTCTTGAAGTGTCGTCATGGAAGTGTTGACATGCGACGAAAACATGGGAAGGTGGTCACGATAAGATATGTGTCATTTTAGGCTATAAAAACACCGATGAATATGAATGGAATCCTCCATGTAGTTCCTTATGTGCAAACAAAATTTAAACAAGTTGTACTAGTGAGGAAGAATCCTGATGCAGATAAATGGTAGCATACTTCTGGTCTGCAAAGGGTTTGATTCATCCTTCACAGTATAGATCTATTTTGAATTTTTAGTGCAGGAAAAGTATGAGATGGAGAACCCCAAGTTGGAGGGTTTTATACATGTTTTAGAAGGAAATAAAGAAATGATTTATGATAAATATTATGATGAATTCATGAGTTTCATTCAGAGAACGTCCAAACAATCCAAAAATAAATAAATAAATAAAGAGTTATCCAAACCAATAAGAAATTACCAATGTGCATGGAATCATCAAGATAAAAAATTATGTAACGCCTGGGAGAATTCAAAATAAGAATAAATTACAATACAAATATTTCCCCAATTATCATATTATGATGTAGGCGAATCAAATATGTGTTTTCAAAAAATAACTAAACCCAATTGCTTCATTACTCTGCAACTTACCAGAATCGACACCAATCCATTTGTGCAAGTAGCCATGACTTTAAATAAGCTAAAAACATGGACTATGAGTGCCAAGGATAATATATAACCAAAACAAAGATATTTTGACAAAATCCAGAGACATTTTCTACCACTGAAAAACTATTATCCTAATGGTCATTTCTGACAAAAACAAGCCCTGGTATGCACGTTTAAATTTCTTGATATCATGATGAGAAAAATTGAAAAATAAGAACATAACCATCAATAAGCATTGGTCACAAAACCATATTGATAAACAATAATATTCAATGGTAAAATATCAGCACAAAATTTTAATAACACTTAAAACAATAAAAATCAAGCATGAAAACATACATTACAATAGAGAATTAATAACCCCTTTCCACCAGTGATTGCAATTTCAGCTAAAAATCCCAATTTGGATATGTGATCCACTGCTAATCCTCCACCCTCATTATAATATTCTCCATGGTGATGGTAATGAGCATGACTCATGTGTGATCGTGTGGAAAAATCTAAATCTAGATAATCCCTTACAATAAAAGTTCCTTCCACACTAAGGGATTGTGCTCCCAAGCAAAGGACCATTTTCAGACAAATGGTACCCTAAAGATGCCTGTAAATGGAAGCCATGAAAAATAATTTGAAACCTATTTTCCGTGATCATGAATCTAGGGATTAAGGAGGTTGAAAGTCCATGAATTATTATTTCATAAAGGTTGAGTAACCCGATAATGGTTTTGAATGGCTCGGCAAATGTTGAAATGGGTTAGAACCAAATTGAAGTTTTTGTATTTCCCACCTTCATTAAAAGACCTAAAAATATTATTTCATTTTTTTATTATAGAAAGTCAATGAGCTTCTAAATATAAAAAATCCCTAAGTTGACAAACAATTGTCATGCACATGGTTTATACTCCCTTGGTTTCATAAAATTTATACAGGCATCAAAAGTATTGTGGATATGATGCATCTTCTTTAACCATGTATGGATTAGATACTTCTTTGTGAAATGATAGAAGATGAAGAATGGTAATGGTGAGGGATTGTGGAGTGCCAAGGACAAATAAAATTTAATATTGATGTAATATGTAAATTTTAGCAATATTACAAAGTGTAAATGGTGAATGATTCCATAGTTATGTTATGAAGATGAATAAAATTCAATATTGATGGAATATGTAAATTTTAACAATATTTAAATATTGATGAAACCTTATTGAGTCAATGACACATGGGATTGAAAAAGGTAATATTTCAAGGGGATTCGAGGATGGTAATTGATCTCCTTGTTAATATTATGTATCAACAATTATGTGAAATGTTTATCCTTTTGGTATGGTATGGTGTAAAAATAGAGTCAAATGTCTTAAAGCATATAGGTTCAAACATGTAAAGAGATCGAAGAATGGTTATCAAACAATATTGTTTCTTCAAAATGAATTTTGTCCATAGTTATGGATGAAACCCCAAGACATGATTGGAAGGTTTTCTTACCTAGACACCTTAGAGGGGAGCTTCCACATAGCATGCCCCGATTCTAATGTGACATAATTGTGGTATTTTCCCCAATACATTTTCCAAGAGAGTAATAAATTTTTGGCACAAAACCATCCCACATAGAGATGATTGGGTATACTTAATCACAGTAATGATGAGTGTGTTTCATAAACAAGGGTGGTAGATAACCTCACCACCTATGTATTTTAAATCATTTCACCCAAGCTCATTCCTAGTGATATAAAATGGATCATTATATAATTTGTTTTGATACTTTCTAGGTTGAAAAATTGGTGTTATTGGCTTGTAGGTCCTAGTTTATGAGAAAATCCTGCTTTTGTGATTAGGGGTACAAAAAATTTCAAAGCCAATTTGAGGCCTTAAATTAATTTTTTGGGATAAAAAATTTGTAATATTAAGAAGTACTAGAATCATACCATGGCAGGTGAGTACAATAGTAGCAATCTATGGGATTAGTTAAAGGATAGATTTTCAAATATGAAAGCACAAGTCACTGACAAATCTAGAGAACAAGTTTGGAATTTTCAGGATTTTGGTAGCTCTAACTCATAAGCTATCTCAGAAAAGAAATCTAGATATAATGAAGACCCTAAAAATGAGTTAAGAGAAAGAGAGACCAAGTTCTAGTGCCATTAATTCTTCTTAATCTTTGTTTTAAAGGAGAAAAAAATGGATATAAAAACCTACTAGGGTGAGACTAATGTTGCTAAGTTGAATCAATGGTTGAAGTAGTCAGTAATTTATTTCAATTTTCATAACATAGAATTTCAAAAAAAAAAATTCAGGTGCCCGACTAAAGGTAGAGGGTCATTCTCAAACTTGGTGGGAAAGTCACACTAATACGCTTAGGTTGGAGATATTTACCAGTAACTAGGTGGGAGTTGTTTTGAAACCCTCATTAATTAATAGTTCTACCCTATTTGGTACAAAGAGGAATAATAGACCTATTGGCATGAGTTCCAATAGAACAAAGGGGAGATTGTGTAAGAGTACATTACCTAGTTCAGAACAATGTCCATTATGGTGGATATATATACCACAAAATGAGAGGTACTCATCAAATATTTGGTGGTATAAATAGACTTTTATGGAGGAAAGTTACACTCTTTAAACATATGAAAATTAATGAGGCATGTGCACAAGCACAAAATATGGAGAATATGGGTAAGACTAAAGCACAAACAAGTGGTTCCAAAAAGAAAGGAAACCAAGAGGCTTTAAAGGAGAAGAAAAAGTTGAAAGGAGAAGTTAAGAAGACAACAACCACTAAAAATCAATGCAATGATAAGCATTGTAATATAGATGGTCCCACTAAATATGAGTGTTGGAAGTTACATCCTGACGGAAATACATAGAACCACAAGAATAATACCAAGAATACAAACATGTTAGTCATGGATTCAAGGAACTAGATAGGGAGTAGCCACGACGTAAAATAGGAGTATCTTCCATAAATAACTTAATTTAACATATAAAGAGGTATATGAAAAATAATATGTTGTATTTTTTGTCTCTTTGTCCCTTTTCCCTGGTAACCTGACCTAGGTTCACTCCCTTCTGCTCAGTACAACAGAGCCTGAGATATCATCCTGACAGAGCAGAGATCAGTTGACAACACCTGCGACGTACATGTCGTCTCACGTGAGATATATCTCTTGATGGGTAACTACCAGAACCACATTTCTGAAATTGGGTGGGAGGTTGTTTAGTACCTGGATCTATGCCAAGGATTCCAACAAATTCTAGGGGTGGATTATGTGTGTTCATTGTGTTGAACAGCCAAGCTACGACCCAACCTTCCTTATGAAACTAATTAAATAAACAGTAGTCATGCAACATAATCACATCTTGTTGAAATACTGAGAGGGGGGGTGAATCAGTATTTGCCAATTATTAAAAAATTTATCTGATCAAAAGCAAGATGCTAATCTCCAATCATAGCAGCATATCATTAAAAATCATGAAAATAACAAGATGCACAGTACACAAGATTTTTACGTGGAAACCCAAGTCCTGGGGGTAAAACCACGGAAGCCTTTTAATAATAGTTGTCCAGAA
>LPNX010475453.1:0-16558 GCA_001517045.1 Pseudotsuga menziesii
TTTGGCTTAAAGGAGGGGAAAATGGCTCTGAGAAATTGGAAACAAATGCAACCTTTTAGGCCTTGGTTTCACCAAGTTTGCCGAAGGTCCAAAATAGCTTGAAATCCAAAGAAATTTTGTATGCATGGTTATCTCTCAAATGGGTACCTAAATTCTCTTTCAAATTTCAATTACAAGAAAGCCGAAAAAATAACATCTATTAGACCTTTACTTGACCAACCTTTAATAACGACCAAAATAGCTCCGAACATCATGAAAGTTAGCATGCATTCTTATCTACGAAATGCGTCGATAAATCTACGAATAAATTTTAATTTTGAGAAATTAGTCAAACGTGAAAATCCATTGTGTGGTTTTGCTAAGGTTGGGCTTAAAGGGGCTGAAAATATTTTGGAATGTCTCAAACGTTTGCATGGACGCTAGTTCATCAAATGGGCATCCAAATTTATGATCAAATTTAAATTCTAAGAAACTGCTCAAAAGTGAAACTCCGTCGTGCGGTTTTGACAGGGCTAGGATTAAAGGAGGTCAAAATAGCTCGGATTGTCGTGAAAGTTGGCGTGCATGCTTGTCTATCCAATATGCATCCAAACCTATGATTAAGATTCAATTCTGAGAATTTGGTCAAAGCTGAGACTCCATCGTGTAGTTTTGTTAGGGTTTGGCTTAAATATGCGGAAAATAGTTCTAAGCATTGTGAAAGTTAGCATGCACTCTTATCTTCCAAATGCACATTTAAATCTATGATTAAATTTTAATTCCAAGAAATTGGTTAAAAGTGAAACTCTGTTGTGTGGTTTCGCCAAGGTTGGGGTTAAAGGGGGTGAAAATAGCTCGGAGTGTAGCGAAAGTTGGAGTGCACGCTTCTCTATCAAATGGGCATCCAAATCTATGATCAAATTTCAATTCCGAGAAATTGGTCAGAAGTGAAACTCTGTCATGAATTTTACCTAGAGTTGGGCTCAAAGGGGTCCAAATAGCTCGGAACATTGCAAAATTTGGCGTGCACATTTTTATATCAAATGGGCATCCAAATCTATGATCAAATTTCAACTCCGAGAATTTGGTCAAAAGTGAAACTCCATCATTCGATTTCGCTAAGGTTTGGCTTAAAGGACGGGAAAATAGCTCTGAACATCACGAAATTTTTCATGCACTCTTATCTAACTAGAAATCTTGCAAAAATATGTGTGCACACTTATCTACCAATTGGGCACATCGGTTCGATAAGGTTGCACTTAAAGAGAGTGAAAATAGCTTGGAACATTACGAAAGTTGGCGTGTACACTTGTTTATTGAAATGGGTACCTAAATCCACTTTCAAATTTCAATTCTAAAAAAGTTGACAAAAGTGCATATTTTCAACCTTGGTTTGACCATCCTTGATTAAGGCCCAAAATAGCTCCAAATCTCATAAAAATAGGTGTCAATGCCTATATTTGAAATGGGTATCTAAATCTACTTTAAAATTTTAATTTTGAGAAATTGGAAATAATGCAACGTCTTAGGCCTTGGTTTGGCGAAGTTTGACCGATGTCCAAAATGGCTCGCAATCCCCAAAAAATATACATGTATGCTTTATCTACCAAATACATACTTATATACTGTTTCAAATTTCAATTTCGAGAAAGTCAAGAAAAGTGCATTTCTTGGAACTTTGTTTGACCAACCTTAATTAAGGGCTGAAATAACCCGAAATCTCACAAAAATATGTGTGCACACTTATCTCTTAAATGGGTATCTAAATATACTTTTACATTTGATTTCTAAGAAATTAGAAAAAAGTGCAAGCTTGTAGGCCTTGGTTTGACCAAGTTTGACTAAGGTCCAACATAGCTCGAAATCCACTAAAAGTTTGTATGCATGGTTATCTCTCAAATATGTATCTAAATTCTATTTCAAATTTCAATTATGAGAAAGTCAGAAAAATATGATCTCTTAGACATTTGCTTAACCAGCCTTGAATAACGACAAAAATAGCTCTAAACATCGTGAAAGTTGGCATGCACTCTTATCTACCAAATGCACAGATAAATCTATGATCAAATTTTAATTCTAAGAAATTGGTCAAAAGTGAAACTCCCTTATGTTGTTTTGCTAAGGTTGGGCTTAAAGCGGGTGAAAATATTTCTTAACGTCATGAAAGTTCATGTGCAAGCTTCTCTATCAAATCGACATCCAAATCTATGAGCAAATTTCAATTCTGAGAAACTGCTCAAAAGTGAAACTTTGTCGTGCGATTAAACTACAATTGGGCTTAAAAGAGGTCAAAATAATAGCTCGAAACGTTGCAAAATTTTGTGTGCATGATTGTTTATCCAATGGGCATCCAAATCTATGATCAAGTTTCCATTCTAAGAAGTACGTCAAAAGTGAAACTCCATTGTACAGTTTTGTTAGGGTTTTGCTTAAAGGGAGCTGAGAATAACTCTGAACATCGTGAAAGTTGGCGTGCACACTTATCATCCAAATGCGGATCAAAATATATGATCAAATTTTAATTCCGAGAAATTTGTAAAAAGTGAAACTTCGTCGTGTGGTTTCACAAAGGTTGGGGTTAAAGGGGGTGAAAATAGCTCAGAACTTCGCGAAAGCTGGAGTGCACGCTTGTCTATCAAATGGGCATCCAAATATATGATCAAATTTTAATTGCGAGAAAATTGTCAAAAGTGAAACTTTATCGTGCATTTTCACTAGAGTTCGGTTTAAAGTGGGTCCAAATAGCTCGAAACATTGCAAAATTTGGCGTGCACGCTTGTATATCAAACGAGCATCCAAATCTATGATCAGATTTCAATTCTCGGAATTTGGTAAAAAGTTGAACTCCGTCATGCCATTTCACTAAGGTTTGGCTTAAAGGAGGGAAAAAGAGCTCTGAACATCACTAAATTTGGTATGCACTCTTATCTACCAAATGGGCATCTAAATCTATGATGATATTTCAATTTCAAAAGAGAAACTTTATCATGCGCTTTCGCTAAGGTTGCACTTAAAGGGAGTGAAATAGCTCAAAATCCCCTGAACGTTTGTATGCATGGTTATCTCTCAAATGGGTACCTAAATTCTCTTTCAAATTCCAATTACAAGAAATTCGAAAAAATAGCATCTCTTAGACCTTTGCTTGACCAACCTTGAATAACGACCAAAATAACTTCGAACATCGTGAAAGTTGGTGTGCACTGTTATCTACCAAATGCTAAGATAAATCTACGATCAAATTTTAATTCTGAGAACTTAGTCAAAAGTGAAACTCTGTTGTATGGTTTTGTTGAAGTTGGGATTAAAGGGGGTGAAATATTTTGGAACGTCTCGAAATTTCGCATGCACGCTTGTCTATCAATTGGGCATTCAAATCCATGATCAAATTTCAATTATAAGAAACTGCTCAAAAGTGAAACTTCGTCATTCATTTTCTCTAGGGTTGACCTTAAAGTTGGTCAAAATAGCTTGGAATGTTGCGAAAGTTGGAGTGCATGCTTGTTTATCTAATGGGCAACCAAATATATGATCAAGTTTCGTGCAGTTTCGTTAGGGTTTGGCTTAAAGGAGTAAAAAATAACTATGAACATCATGAAAGTTGGCATGCACTCTTATCTTCCAAATGCACATCTAAATCTATGATCAAATTTTAATTCCGAGAAATTGGTCAAGAGTGAAACTCTGTCATGCGGTTTCAATAAGATTGGGGTTAAAGTGGGTGAAAATAGCTCAAAACGTCGTGAAAGTTGGAGTGCACGGTTATCTATCAAATGAGCATCCAAATCTATGATCGAATTTCAATTCTGAGAAATTGGTCAGAAGTGAAACCCTGTCGTGCATTTTCACTAAGGTTGGGCTTGAGGGGGTCCACATAGCTCGAACCATTGCAAATGTTGTTGTGCACGGTTTTATATCAAAATTTCACTGAGACCAATTTCTCAGAATTAAAATTTGATCGTAGATTTTGATGACAATTTGGCAGACAAGCATGCACTACTACTTCCGCCATGTTTGGAGCAATTTAGACCCCTTTTAAACCGAACCCTACCAAAAATGCACGAAATGGTTTCACTTTTGACCTATTTCTTTGAATTGAAATTTGATCATAGATTTGGATGCCCATTTGATGGACAAGTGTGCACGCCAAGTTTTGTGATGTTCTAAGTTATTTTCACCCCCCTTAAGCCCAACCTTTGAGAAACCGAATGACAGAGTTTCACCTTTGACCAATTACTCATAATTAAAATTTGATTATAGATTTATATGCACGCCAACTTTCACAACGTTCCTAGCTATTTTGACCCCCTTTAAGTCCAACACTTGTGAAACCACATGACGGATTTTCACTTTTGATCAATTTCTTAGAATTAAATTTGATCATTGATTTGGATGTCCATTTCATAGGCAAGCGTGCATGCCATACCATAGCAAAATAGCACGACGAAGTTTCACTTTTGACCGGTTTCTCGAAATTAAAATTTGATCACAGATTTAATTGAACATAGATCGAGAAGTGTGCATGCCAACTTTCACAACGCTCGAGCTATTTTGACCCCTTTTAAACCCAACCCTAGAGAAACCGCACGATGGAGTTTCACGGAATTGAAATTTGATCATAGATTTGGATGCCCATTTGATAGACAAGCATGTGGGCCAACTTTTGCGATGTTTTGAGCTATTTTCACCCCATTTAATCCCAACCATAGCGAAACTGTGCGATGAAGTTTCACTTTTGACCAATTTTCCAGAATTAAAATTTGATCATAGATTTAGATGACCATTTGGTAGACAAGCATGCATGCTAACTTTCACCATTTTTCAAAGGTATTTAAACCTCATTTAAGCCAAACCATAGCGAAACCGCACGACAAAGTTTCTCTTTTGACTAACTTCTCGAAATTGAAATTTGATCATAGATTTGGATGCACGTTTAATAGACAAGCGTGCACGCCCACTTTCGCAACGTTTCGAGTTATTTTGACTCTCTCTAAACCCAACCCTAGTGAAATCACACAGTGGAGTTTCACTTTTAACCAATTTCTCGAAATTGAAATTTGACCATTTATTTGGATGCACAGTTCAAAGACAAGTGTGGACGTCAACTTTTGCGATGTCCTGTGCTATTTTCACCCCATTTAAGCCAAACCTTGGCTGGACGACACGACGAAGTTTCTCTTTTGACCAATTTCCCTTAATTAAAATTTGATCATAAATTTAGATGCCCATTTTGTACATAAGAGTGCACACTAAGTTTCACGATGTTCAGAGCTATTTTTGTCTCCTTTAAGCCAAACCCTAGCAAACCCGCATGACAAAGTTTCACATTTGACCAACTTCTCAGAATTGAAATTTGATCAGAGATTTGGATGCACGTTGGATAACAAGCTTGCACATCAACTTTCACAACATTTGGATGTATTTTGACCCCTTTAATCCCAACCATATCGAAACCGTACGACGAAGTTTCAATTTTAAGTGATTTCTTGGAATTGAGATTTGAAAATAAAATTGAATGCCCATTTGATAGACAAGAGTGCACATCAACTTTCACGATGTTCCAAGCTATTTCACCCACTTGAAGCCCAACGTTAGCGAAACCGCACGATGGAGTTTCGCTTTAGACCAATTTCTCCAAAATTAAAATTTGATCAAAGATTTAGATGACCTCTTGGTAGACAAGCATGCATTCAAACTTACACCATGTTCAGAGTTATTTAGACACCTTTTAAACCCATCCATAGCAAAAACACACAAAGGGGGTGAAACTCCATTGTGCGGTATCGCTAGGGTTGGGCTTAATGGAGGTCAAAATAGCTTAGAATTCAATTTTGAGCAATTTCTCGTAATTGAAATTGGATAATAGATTTGGAGTCCCACTTGATAAACAAGCCTAGAGACCAACTTTCACGACGTTATAAGATATTTTCACCCCCTTTAAGCCCAACCTTAGTGAAATTGCACTATCGAGTTTCACTTTTGACCAATTTCTCAGAATTAAAATTCAATCATAGATTTAGATTCCCATTTGGTAGACAAGCGTGCACACAAACTTTCACCATGTTAAGAGCTATTTTCACCTCCTTTAAGCCAAACCCTAGGGAAGTCGCACAGCGGAGATTCACTTTTGAACAACCTCTCGAAACTAAAACCTTATGATAGATTTGGTTGCCTGTTTGATAGACAAGTGTGCACACCAACTTTTGCAACGTTCCAAGCTATTTTGACCTCATTTAAGGTCAACACTAGCAAAACCGTGCAACGAAGTTTCACTTGTGAAAAGTTTCTTGGAATTGAAATTTAATCATAGATTTGGATGCCCATTTGATAGACAAGCATGCACACCAAATTCGTGATGTCATGAACTATTATTTCCACCCCTTTTAAGAAAAAACTTAGTGAAATTGCATGACGAAGTTTCATTTTTGACCAATTTCTTGGAATTAAAATTTGATGACCATTTGGTAGATAAGAGTGCTCACCAAATATCATGATGTTCATAGCTATGTTCACCTCCTTTAAGCCAAACACTAGTGAAACCGCACGACGAAGTTTCAATATTGACTATCATCTTGGAATTGAAATTTGATTATAGCTTTGCATACCCATTTGATAGACCTATAGGCCAACTTTAACAATGTCCCAATTTAATTTCAACTCCTTTAAACGCAACCTTTACGAAACCAAACGACGAAGTTTCACATTTGACCAATTTCTTAGAATTAAAATTTGATCATATATTTAGATGCTTATTCGGTAGATAAGAGTGCATGGCAACTTTTACGATGTTTAGAGCTATTCTCACCTCCTTTAAGCCAAACCTTAGTGAAACCATGGAATGGAGTTTATCTTTTGACTAACTTCTCGTAATTAAAATTTGATCATAAATTTGGATGCACATGGGATAAACAAGCATACGCGCCAACGTTTTAAACATTCTGAGCTACTTTTGACCCTTTAAACCCACTGCTAGTGAAACCACACGACGGAGTTTCACTTTTGAGTAATTTCTTGGAATTGAAACGTGATCGTTGATTTGGATGCCCATTTCATAGAAAAGCATGCATGCAAACTTTTGTGGTGTTCCAAGATATTTTCAACCCCCTTAAGACCAACCTTGGCGAAACCGCACAATGAAATTTCTCTTTTGACCAATTTCTCAGAATTAAAATTTAATCATAGATTTAGATGCCCATTTGGTAGACAAGAGTGAACACCAACATTCGCCATGTTTGGAGTTATTTTCACCTCCTTTAAGCGAAACCCTAGTGAAACCGAGCGACGAGTTTCACTTTTGACCAACTTGTTGAAATTTAAATTTGATCATAGATTTGGATGCCTGTTTGATAGACGAGTGTGCAGGGCAACTTTCACAGCATTTCAAGCTATTTTGACCCCCGTTATGCCTAACCCTAACGAAAGCGCACAACATAGTTTCATTCACTTTTGACCAATTTCTCTGAATTGATGTTTGATCATATAATTGCATGCTCATTTCATAGAAAAGTGTGCACACCAACTTTTGAAATATTTTGAGCTATTTGGACCATTAAGCCCAACCCTAGCGAAAACGCACGATGGAGGTTTCACTTTTGAGCAATTTCTTGGTATTGAAATTTAATCATAGATTGGATGCCCAATTGATAGAAAAGCATGCACGCCAACTTTCACGACAATTTAATCATAGATTTATATGATCATTTTGATAAACAAGCGTGCACGCCAACTTTTGCACGTTTTGAGCTATTTTGACCCCGTTTAAGCCGAACTCTAGAGAAACTGCATGACAGAGTTTCACTTTTGAAAAATTTCTTGAAATTTAAATTTGATCATAGATTCACATGCCCATTTGATAAAAAATAAAGCACGCCAAATTTCACAATGTTCCGAGCTATTTTCATCCCCTTTAAGCCCAACCTTAGCGAAACCGCATAACGAAGTTTCACTTTAGACCAATTTCTCAAAATGAAAAGTTGATCATAGATTTAGATGACTATTTGATAGACAAGCATGCACTCCAAGTTCTTCCATGTTCGGAGCTATTTAGACTTCTTTTAAACCCAACCCTAGCGAAAACACACAACAGAGTTTCACTTTTGACCAATTTCTTTGAATTGAAATTTAAACATAGATTTGGATGCCCATTTGATAGACAAGTGTGTAGGCCAACTTTCGCAATGTTCCAAGTTAATTTCACCCCGTTTAAACCCAACCTTAGCGAAGCTGCATGACAAAGTTTCACTTAGACCAATTTCTCAGAATTAAAATTTGATCATAGATTTTGATGACAATTTGGCAGACAAGCATACACTACAACTTTCGCCATGTTTGGAGCAATTTAGACCCCTTTTAATCCCAACCCTAGCAAAAACCCATGAAATGATTTCACTTTACATGCCCATTTGGTGGACAAGTGTGCGTGGCAACTTTTGTGATGTTCTAAGTTATTTTCACCCCCTTTAAGCCAAACCTTTGAGAAACCAAATGACGGAGTTACACTTTTGACCAATTTCTCGGAATTAAAATTTGATTATAAATTTATATGCACGCCAACTTTGGCAATGCCCCTAGCTATTTTGACCCCCTTTAAGTCCAACACTTGCGCAACCGCATGACCGAGTTTCACTTTTAATCAATTTCTTAGAATTATATTTGATCATTGATTTGGATGTCCATTTCATAGGCAAGCATGCACGCCAAATTTCGTGACGTTTTGAGCTAATTTCACCCCATTTAAGCCATACCATAGCAAAATAGCATGACGAAGTTTCACTTTTGACCAATTTCTCAGAATTAAAATTTGATCATATATTTAAATGAACATAGATCGATAAGCATGTAGGCCAACTTTCGCAACGCTCAAGCTATTTTGACCCCTTTTAAACCCAACCCTAGAGAAATCGCACGACGGAGTTTCAGTTTTGACCAATTTCACGGAATTGAAATTTGATCATAGCTTTGAATGCCCATTTGATAGAAAAGCATGCAGGCCAACTTTTGCAATGTTTTGAGCTATTTTCACCCCATTTAAGCCCAACCATAGCGAAATCGCAAGATGAAGTTTCACTTTTACCAATTTGTTGTAATTAAAATTTGATCATAGATTTAGATGACCGTTTGGTAGATAAGCATGCACGCTAACTTTCACCATTTTCAGAGGTATTTATACCTCCTTTAAGCGAGACCATAGCAAAACCACACGGCAAAATTTCTCTTTTGACTAACTTCTTGAAATTGAAATTTGATCGTAGATTTGGATGCCCGTTTGATAGACAAG
This sequence comes from Pseudotsuga menziesii, assembly GCA_001517045.1. Lineage (NCBI taxonomy): Eukaryota > Viridiplantae > Streptophyta > Pinopsida > Pinales > Pinaceae > Pseudotsuga > Pseudotsuga menziesii. Next base: position 9,254 of record LPNX010475453.1, read on the forward strand.
CATGCACGCCCACTTTCGCAACTTTTCGAGTTATTTTGACTCTCTTTAAACCCAACCCTAGTGAAATCACACAGTGGAGTTTCACTTTTAACCAATTTCTCGGAATTGAAATTTGACCATTTATTTGGATGCACAGTTCAAAGACAAGTGTGGACGCCAACTTTTGCGATGTCCTGAGCTATTTTCACCATATTTAAGCCAAACCTTAGCTGGACCACACGACGAAGTTTCTCTTTTGACCAATTTTCCTTAATTAAAATTTGATCATAGGTTCAGATGCCCATTTTGTATATAAGAGTGCACGCTAAGTTTCACGATGTTCAGAGCTATTTTCGCCTCCTTTAAGCCAAACCCTAGAAAACCCGCATGACAAAGTTTCACAATTGACCAACTTCTCAGAATTAAAATCAGATCAGAGATTTGGATGCGCGTTGGATAATAAGTTTGCACACCAACTTTCACAACATTTGGATTTGTTTTGACCCCTTTAATCCCAACCCTATCAAAACCGTACGACGAATGTTCAATTTTGAGTGATTTCTTGGAATTGAGATTTGAAAATAAATTTGAATGCCCATTTGATAGACAAGAGTGCACATCAACTTTCATGGCATTCCAAGCTATTTCACCCCCTTGAAGCCCAACCTTAGCGAAACCGCACAATGGAGTTTCACTTTAGACCAATTTCTCCAAAAATAAAACTTGATCATAGATTTAGATGACCATTTGGTAGACAAGCATGCATTCAAACTTACACCATGTTTAGAGTTATTTAGACACTTTTAAAACCAATCCATAGCAAAAACACAAAAAAGGGGGTGAAACTCCATTGTGCGGTATCGCTAGGGTTGGGCTTAATGGGGGTCAAAATAGCTTAGAATTCAATTTTGAGAAATTTCTCGTAATTGAAATAAGATAATAGTTTTGGAGTCCCATTTGATAGACAAGCATGGACACCAACTTTCACGACGTTATGAGCTATTTTCACCCCCTTTAAGCCCAACCTTAGTGAAACTGCACTATCGAGTTTCACTTTTGACCAATTTCTCAGAATTAAAATTCAATCATAGATTTAGATTCCCATTTGGTAGACAAGCAATGCCCGCAAACTTTCAGCATGTTAAGAGCTATTTTCGCCTCCTTTAATCCAAACCCTAGGGAAGTCCCACGGCGGAGATCCACATTTGAATAGCGTCTCCAAACTAAAACTTGATGATAGATTTGGTTGCCCGTTTGATAGACAAGCATGCACACCAACTTTCGCAACGTTCCAAGCTATTTTGACCTCGTTTAAGGTCAACGCTAACGAAACTGTGCAACGAAGTTTCACTTATGAACAGTTTCTTGGAATTGAAATTTGATCATAGATTTGGATTCCCATTCGATAAACAAGCATGCACACCAAATTTGTGATGTTGCGAACTATTTTCACCCCTTTTAAGCCGAAACTTAGTGAAATCGCATGACGAAGTTTCATTTTTGACCAATTTCTTGGAATTAAAATTTGATGACCATTTGGTAGATAAGAGTGCTCACCAAATTTCACAATGTTCATAGCTATGTTCACCTCGTTTAAGCCAAACACTAGTGAAACTGCACGATGGAGTTTAAATATTGACTATTTTCTTGGAATTGAAATTTGATTATAGCATTGCATACCCATTTGATAAACATGCAGGCCAACTTTAGCAATGTTCCAATTTAATTTCAACTCCTTTAAACACAACCTTTGTGAAACCACACGACGAAGTTTCACATTTGACCAATTTCTCAGAATTACAATTTGATCATATATTTAGATGCCCATTCGGTAAATAAGAATGCATGCCAACTTTTACGATGTTTAGAGCTATTCTCACCTCCTTTAAGCCAAACCTTAGCGAAACCGTGGAATGGAGTTTATCTTTTAAATAATTTCTTGAAATTAAAATTTCATCATAAATTTGGATGCACATGGGATAAACAAGCATACACGCCAATGTTTTTAACATTCTGAGCTAGTTTTAACCCTTTAAACCCAACACTAGGGAAACCACATGATGGAGTTTCAGTTTTGAGCAATTTCTTGGAATTGAAATGTGATCATTGATTTGGATGCCCATTTCATAGAAAAGCATGAACGCCAACTTTTGTGGTGTTCCAAGCTATTTTCAACCCCCTTAAGGCCAACCTTGGCGAAACCACAAGATGAAATTTCACTTTTGACCAATTTCTCAGAATTAAAATTTAATCATAGATTTAGATGCCCATTTGGTAGACAAAGTGAACACCAACATTCGCCATGTTCGGACTTATTTCTGCCTCCTTTAAGGCAAACCCTAGCGAAACCGGGCGATGAGTTTCACTTTTGACCAACTTGTTGAAATTTAAATTTGATCATATATTTGGATGCTTGTTTGATAGACGAGTGTGCACACCAACTTTCACAGCATTTCGAGCTATTTTGACCCCCTTTATGCCTAACCCTAACGAAACCGCACAACATAGTTTCACTTTTGACCAATTTTTCTGAATTGATGTTTGATCATATATTTGCATGCTCATTTCATAGAAAAGTGTGCACACCAACTTTTGAAATATTTTGAGCTATTTGGACCATTAAGCCCAACCCTAGCAAAAACGCGCGACGAAGGTTTCACTTTTGAGCAATTTCTTAGTATTGAAATTTAATCATAGATTGGATGCCCAATTGAGAGAAAAGAATGCCCACCAACTTTCACGACAATTTAATCATAGATTTAGAGGATCGTTTGATAAACAAGCGTGCAAGGAAACTTTCGCAACGTTTCGAGCTATTTTGACCCCGTTTAAGCCCAGCTCTAGCGAAACTGCATGACAGAGTTTCACTTTTGAACAATTTCTCGAAATTGAAATTTGATCATAGATTCACATGCCCATTTGATAAACAAGAAAGCACGCCAAATTTCATGATGTTCCAAGCTATTTTCATCCCCTTTAAGCCCAACCTTAGCGAAACCGCATAACGAAGTTTCCCTTTAGACCAATTTCTCGAAATTAAAAGTTGATCATAGATTTAGATGACTATTTGGTAAAGAAGCACGCACTCCAACTTCTTCCATGTTCGGAGCTATTTAGACTTCTTTTAAACCAAACCTTAACGAAAACACACAACAGAGTTTCACTTTTGAGCAATTTCTTCGAATTGAAATTTGAACATAGATTTGGATGCCCATTTGATAGACAAGTGTGCACACCAACTTTCATGATGTTCCAAGTTATTTTCACCCCCTTTAAGCCCAACATTAGCGAAACTTGATGATAATGTTTCACTTAGACCAATTTCTCAGAATCAAAATTTGACCTAGATTTTAATGACAATTTGGCAGACAAGCATGCACTACAACTTTCCCCATGTTTGGAGCAATTTAGACCCCTTTTAAACCCAACCCTAGCAAAAATGCACGAAATGGTTTCGCTTTTGACCTATTTCTCTGAATTGAAATTTGATCTTAGATTTGGATGCCCATTTGATGGACAAGTGTGCGCGCCAACTTTTGTGATGTTCTAAGTTATTTTCACCCCCTTTAAGCCAAACCTTTGAGAAAACGAATGACAGAGTTTCACTTTTAACCAATTTCTCAAAATTAAAATTTGATTATAGATTTATATGCACGCCAACTTTCACAATGTTCCTAGCTATTTTGACCCCCTTTAAGTCCAACACTTGCAAAACCGCATGAAGGAGTTTCACTTTTGATCAATTTCTCATAATTAGATTTGATCTTTGATTTGGATGTCCATTTCATAGGCAAGTGTGGCACGCCAAATTTCGTGACGTTTTGAGCTAATTTCACCCCATTTAAGCCATACCATAGGAAAATAGCACAACGAAGTTTCACTTTTGACCGATTTCTCGGAATTAAAATTTGATCATAGAATTAATTGAACATATATCAAGAAGCATGCATGCCAACTTTCGCAACGCTCGAGCTATTTTGACCCCTTTTAAACCCAACCCTAGAGAAACCGAACGACGAAGTTTCACTTTTGACCAATTTCACGGAATTGAAATTTGATCATAGATTTGGATGCCCATTTGATAGACAAGAATGCAGGCCAACTTTTGCTATGTTTTGAGCTATTTTCAGCCCATTTAAGTCCCAACCATCGCGAAACCACACGATGAAGTTTCACTTTTGACCAATTTGCCAGAATTAAAATTTGATCATAGATTTAGATGACCATTTGGTAGAGAAGCATGCACGCTAACTTTCACCATTTTTTAGAGGTATTTATACCTCCTTTAAGCCAAACCATAGTGAAACCGCACGACAAGGTTTCTCTTTTGACTAACTTGTTGAAATTGAAATTTGATCGTAAATTTGGATGCCCGTTTGATAGACAAGCATGCACGCCCACTTTCGCAACGTTTCGAGTTATTTTGAATCTCTTTAAACCCAACCCTAGTGAAATCACACAGTGGAGTTTCACTTTTAACCAATATCTCAGAATTGAAATTTGACCATTTATTTAGATGTACAGTTCAAAGACAAGCGTGGACAACAACTTTCGTGATGTCTAGAGCTATTTTCACCCCATTTAAGCCAAACCTTAGCTGGACCACACGACGAAGTTTCTCTTTTGACCAATTTCCCTTAATTAAAATTTGATCATAGATTTAGATGCCCAATTTGTATATAAGAGCGCACGCTAAGTTTCACGATGTTTACAACTATTTTTGCCTCCTTTAATCCAAACCCTATCAAACCCGTATGACAAAGTTTCACATTTGACAAACTTCTCAGAATTGAAATCTGATCATAGATTTGGATGTGCGTTGGATAACAAGCTTGCACACCAACTTTCACAACATTTTGATTAGTTTTGACCCCTTTAATCCCAACCCTATCGAAACCATACGACGGTGTTTCAATTTTGAGTGATTTCTTGGAATTGAGATTTAAAAATAAATTTGACTGCCCATTTGATAGACAAGAGTGCACATCAACTTTCACGACATTCCAAGCTATTTCACCCCATTGAAGCCCAACCTTAGCAAAACCGCACCATGGAGTTTCACTTTAGACCAATTTCTCCAAAATTAAAATTTGATCATATATTTAGATGACCATTTGGTAGACAAGCATGCATTCAAACTTACACCATGTTCAGAGTTATTTAGACACTTTTTAAACCCACCCATAGCAAAAACACACAAAGGGGGTGAAACTCCATTATGCGGTATCGCTAGGGTTGGGCTTAATGGGGGTCAAAATAGCTTAGAATTCAATTTTGAGCAATTTCTCGTAATTGAAATTGGATAATAGATTTGGAGTCCCATTTGATAAACAAGCTTGGACACCAACTTTCACGACGTTATGAGCTATTTTCACCCCCCTTTAAGCCCAACCTTAGTGAAACTGCACTATCGAGTTTCACTTTTGACCAATTTCTCAGAATTAAAATTCAATCATAGATTTAGATTCCCATTTGGTAGACAAGCGTGCATGCAAACTTTCACCATGTTAAGAGCTATTTTCACCTCCTTTAAGCCAAACCCTAGGGAATTTGCACGGTGGAGATTCACTTTTCAACAGCTTCTCGAAACTAAAAGTTGATGATAGATTTGGTTACCCGTTTGATAGATAAGCATGCACACCAACTTTCGCAATGTTCCAAGCTATTTTGACCTCATCTAAGGTCAACGCTAGCGAAACCGTGGAACAAAGTTTCACTTGTGAACAGTTTCTTGGAGTTGAAATTTTATCATAGATTTGGATGCCCATTTGATAGACAAGCATGCACACCAAATTCGTGATGTCACGAACTATTTTCACCCCTTTTAAGCTGAAACTTAGTGAAATCGCATGACGAAGTTTCATTTTTGACTAATTTCTTGGAATTAAAATTTGATTACCATTTGGTAGATAAGAGTACTCACCAAATTTCACGATGTTCATAGCTATGTTCACCTCCTTTAAGCCAAACACTAGTGAAACCCCACGACGGAGTTTCAATATTGACTATCTTCCTGGAATTGAAATTTGATTATAGCTTTGCATACCCGTTTGATAGACATGCAGGCCAACTTTAGCAATGTTCCAATTTAATTTCGACTCCTTTAAACGCAACCTTTGCGAAACCACACAACGAAGTTTCACATTTGACCAATTTCTTAGAATTAAAATTTGATCATATATTTAGATACCCATTCGGTAGATAAGAGTGCATGCCAACTTTTACGATGTTTAGAGCTATTCTCACCTCCTTTAAGCGAAACCTTAGCGAAACTGCGGAATGGAGTTTATCTTTTGACTAATTTCTCAAAATTAAAATTTGATCATAAATTTGGATGCACATGGGAGAAGCAAGCATACACGCCAACGTTTTTAACATTCTGAGCTACTTTTAACCCTTTAAACCCAAGACTAGGGAAACCACACGACGAAGTTTCACTTTTGAGCAATTTCTTGGAATTGAAATGTGATCGTTGATTTGGATGCCCATTTCATAGAAAAGCATGCATGCCAACTTTTGTGGTGTTCCAAGCTATTTTCAACCCCCTTAAGGCCAACCTTGGTGAAACTGCACGATGAAATTTCACTTTTGACCAATTTCTTAGAATTAAAATTTAATCATAGATTTAGATGCCCATTTGGTAGACAAGAGTGAACGCCAACATTCGCCATGTTCGGGGTTATTTCCGCCTCCTTTAAGCCAAACCCTAGCAAAACCGGGTAACGAGTTTCACTTTTGACCAACTTGTTGAAATTTAAATTTGACCATAGATTTGGAAGCCCGTTTGATAGACGAGTGTGCACGCCAACTTTCACAGAATTTCGAGCTATTTTGACCCCCTTTATACCTAACCCTAGCGAAACCGCACAACATAGTTTCACTTTTGACCAATTTCTTTGAATTGATGTTTGATCATCTATTTGCATGCTTGTTTCATAGAAAAGCGTGCACACCAAATTTTGAAATATTTTGCACTATTTGGACCATTAAGCCCAACCATAGGGAAAATGCACGATGGAGGTTTCACTTTTGAGCAATTTCTTAGTATTGAAATTTAATCATAGATTGGATGCCCAATTGATAGAAAAGAATGCACGCCAACTTTCACAACACTTTAATAATAGATTTAGATGATCATTTGATAAACAAGCATGCACGCCAACTTTCACAATGTTTCGAGCTATTTTGACCCCCGTTTAAGCCCAACTCTAGCAAAACTGCATGACAGAGTTTCACTTTTGAACAATTTCTTGAAATTGAAATTTAATCATAGATTCACATGCCCATTTGATAAACAAGAAAGCACGCCAATTTTCACGATGTTCA
>LPNX010475473.1:5936-29675 GCA_001517045.1 Pseudotsuga menziesii
GCTATAAAAACTTTCCAAGCTTGAACATTGCAAGTGAAATAGAAGATGCAGCTCATCATGGCATCAATAAGCACCACAAAATTTTACATGATGACCAACAGAGGACCTTCCCAGATCCTGGAATACACATCACTGTAATTCAAAGCCTTCACTCTATGTTCATAGAGGCTCTCCACAAAAGCAGTCCCAATAGATGTTCCCAGGAATATCATGAGACCCACTTGGGTCCTCCCTTTGATTAAATACATGGATCTAAACAATGCTGCCAAGCCCCGGCGATCTTCGAAGATGGAGATCACATTGGCCAAATTGCAGATAATCAAAGTGTGTGCAAACAGCAAAGAAAAAATTACGCCTAAGCCAAACACAGCATAGATAGCACAGCTTGAACAAAACCCCGTGTAAACCACCACATTCACCAGAATCACAAGCAGAAGGAGAAAAGCAGCAATGCATCCAACAATGGTGATACATACCCAGAAATAAGTCAGTATGACACGTTTCCAGATCCTGCGAATCATGGTAAGAATCTTTGCAATTGTAAGTTTCTTGCCTACATACGATCCAGCCACGGAATGCACTATTGCAGCTTTTGCAAATAGCCAAAGGGTAACCAAGAAAGGGAAGCAGAAATTCAATGAGAGGACACTCTCAGATAATTTTCGGCACACGAGTTTAGTAAGATGGCTCTTAGGCATCCCAGATGCCTCTGCCACTAATCTAAACCTAAAAGACAGTTTTTTAACCACTGATTGCTCTACAAAGGCATTTGAGAGAAGGATTGTAGATACAGGGCAGATGAATAGCACTGCAATTACCAGGAATCCTGTGGAATTGAAGTGAAGGATTCTGATGGTTTCTCTCAAGATCTCCAATGCACTCAGAGAGTTGAAGCGCTGCTCCATGTTTGAGCTCTTAGAGAGTCTGTTGGAAAATAGAAGATGGCTCTCTGTTCCATTATCTCCAATTCTATTTTGTATCCCTTATTCTTCTTCCAATGAAGAACTTGGGAGATGTAAAGCATCGAGTTCAATGGTCTCATCACAGCGAGCCATTGCTAGATAATTCTTCAAGCCGTTTCTGCAGTACACACTGGTGGGTTTTCATTTTTAGGCATTGAAATATAAACCCAGTTGAGATATTCGACAGATATGGATTGGGGGTGCTATTATAAATACATACGGATGGCCTGCCGTGTACAGCTATACATTTGCAATTGTGGGAAAAACGGAAATTTTATTTTTCATAGGAATCCAAATGAATTGGGACTTGAAACGTCTGTACCTTGATTTGGAGATCATCCACAGCAGTGTGTCTTTGAAGCCCTTGAAGGTCTGCCTATTTGAGACTAACAATTCCCATTATATCAAGTTCAGACAAGCTGGGCACGTTTGATTGAGGATGCTCATGGACTTGTCGACATTTGATGGAGGTTCTTGCTGCGTGGGAAATGGACAAAACATGTTAAGGCTATCCAATGACCTTCGGATAACAACTAGGACAAAGGAGCATGAGGGTAAGAATATTGCTACCTTTGTCTTCTGCTTACTACAAAAACTTGAATACTTCATCAGTTGATCTCCCCGCCTTGTTCCATCAGACAGAAAGGCAACTGCTCGCATATTGCAAAGCTTCGGAATGATAGGAGATCCATATTTGCTTGGAAAAGGAAAGAGCATCGAGCATCCTTCTCCCTCAAGTGATGCTTTTCCTCTTTCATTAATCTCTTCTCCACCTATTCCCGCTTTGGACATTGTAAAGAATTTCTTGGACCAATTAAAGGATCTGTCGCTTAAGCGACGCTTATCACTTTTTTTCTTCTACCCTAAATAATTGACCAATTAAGTTTATTTATGTAAATGATTGACCAATTTAAAGCACCGTCACTTAAGCGACGCTTAGGAGGATATCTGTTGCTTAAGAGATGCTTACAAGCCTAGCCGTCTCTTAAGCGACGCTTATGCCCACCATTTCAAAACAAAAAATTATCTTTCTGATTTTTGATACGGTTAAAAGAAAAAATCCACATGCCGTCGAAAAAAATCGTCGGATTTCGGATCGAAATGTAGTAGTGCCTTCAATGAACCTTCGGTAATAACCAGTAATCCCCATGAATGATCAGACATCAGTTACGTCTTTAGGAACTGGCCAATCTTCGATTGCCTTTATCTTTTCGGGATCCACCGAAATTCCTTCTTTAGTCACCACATGACCTAAGTATTGGATTTGATCTTTAAAGAAGTCGCATTTACTAAACTTTGCAAAGAGTTTATTTTCTCACAACTCTTGGAAGACAATTTTTAAATGTTCTTTATGTTCTTCTTCAGATTTCAAATAAATGAATATGTCATCGATAAAAATGACCACAAATTTATCCAGATATTTATGCATTACATTATTCATTAGACACATAAAAATAGCTGGAGCATTAGTAAGCCCGAATGGCATGACGTGAAACTCGTAATGTCCATATCGAGTCCTAAAAGTTGTTTTAAAGATGTCTTCATCTTTAATTCTAACTTGGTGATATCCAGACCGTAAGTCAATTTTTGAAATACCGTGGCTCCACGTAGTTGATCAAACAGATCATCTATGTGAGGTAACAGGTATCTGTTCTTGATAGTCATATTATTTAAATGATGATAATCTATGCATAGTCGTAGAGTTCCATCCTTTTTCTTAACAAAGATGACAAGTGCCCCCCCAGGGAGACACACTAGGTCGAATATAATTCTTGTCAATAATTTCTTTTAACTGTGACTTAAGTTCATTTAATTTGAGTATATTCATCCGATAAGGGGCCTTTGAGCTGGGCACTCCACTAGGTACTATCTCAATGGTAAAATCTAATTCCCTTATCGGAGGCATTCTTAGAATTTCTTTCAGAAATACATCTGCATATTCCTTTAGAACTGGTATATCCTCCGATTTTAATTTATCTATGTTATTTAGATTTTCTTCATTGGTTACTGTTACTACATAAGCCTTACAACCTTTCCTAATAGCTCTCTTAAGCTGCAGAGCAGAAATCTTCCTTACGATTGTTTTCCTAGGGATTCCTTTTACGCTTATTAGTTTTTCATCATTATTTATACAAGTAAAGGTTTTATCATAGCAATTCAATACCACCCTATGCTGCTCTAACCAATCCATACCAATTAATATGTCGTATGAACCTAAAGGTAGTACATTGAGCTTAACAAAAGTTTCAAATTGATCCATAGTTACTGCACAATTATTTACAAAGCTAATTACCTTTCTCTTTACACCAGTAGCTAACTGAACTAACCAAGAACTAACAAACTTTTCAACTGGAAGTTTACACTTTTCTACCAATTTAGGAGAAATATAGCTTAAACTAGCTCCTGGATCAATTAAAATAGATATGGGTGTTTGATTTATCTTACATTCTACTTCCACCATGGAAGTTTAATATTTTGCTTGTCGATTCTCCAAAGCTGCATTGATCTTGGGCATAGTCCTCACTAAATCACCAACAATCATCTCCTCCTATATTGTGTGGATATTGCTGACACTCGTTTTTCTATTGGGACAGACCGAAGCATAATGTGGACCATTGCATTCCCAACACTTTACAGGTTCTTTTCGTTCAAATTTCTTTGTGGAATTAATGTGATTATTAGTAGACTCTTTATTCTTTTGATTGTTCTGAATATTTTGTGAATTATTCTTATTCCTATGGAAATTGTTATTAGAAAAATTTCTGGTGTTATTATTTTTAGAATTCTGATTAGGCACAAACTCTTTCTTCTTTTGATCATAATTATTATTCCTTTTGGCCTTCCAGTTGGGCATACTCTCCTTTTTATGATTCTGTTCGTAATAGAAATTCGCTTTCCTCATGGCTTCTTCCAGAGTTTTCGGATTTTCATACTCAATCCTATCCTTTATGTGATAAGGTAAACAGCTGAGAAACCGCTGTACCTTCGATTTTTCATCCACAAGGTATGGCACATACCTAAGCAGACTTAAAAAATTACTGTTCAAATCTTTCATAATCATTGTACCTCGTTTAGCTCATAGAATTCTTTAGCCCTTTCTTCATAGTACTGTTCAGATAAAAATTTCTTTTTGAAGTATTTCTTGAATGTACTCCAATTTATGTTCTTTTCTCTTATACCTTTCACTCTCTTTAAGTCTTGCCACCATATATCATCTTTCCCTGTAATATTGTAAATAGCAATCTTAGCCTTTAATTGGTTAGAATAGTTATAAATATGGAAGTACTTCTTCATCCAGGATAACCAGGATTCCGCTTTCTCCCCCTTTTCAGTTTCTCCATTAAATGCTGGTGTCTTGATCTTCTTAAACTGCCCAGAGATTTCTTCATAAGTTTTATATTTTCTTTTCCTAGTATGGTGGTTATCCTCACTACTGTCACTAGTATAATGAGAATTACATTGATCACCAAATACTTTGGAAGATGAGCTACTTTCATTTTTAATCTATTTAGTATTTTTATACTTATGTTGATAACTTATATTTTCCAAATCAGCTCTTTTACCCTTTCCCTTAGTATGAAATCTTTCTATTAAGATCTGATTCAACTCCTCATAAGCTCTCAGAATCCTCTCATTTTCTTTTTTAACAGATTCTATTTTAGATTTCAATTCTTTTACTGTTTGTAATAGTTCTGAAGAATTAGTGGTTATGTCTTCTTGTATACGTTCTCTTTGTAGATTATCTTGTTCAGTATAAGGAGATTCCTCTTCCGCGTATTCCTCCAATATTTCCATACATGTCGTTAAACTCAAAAACAAATTTTCTCTGTTTATAACATTTAAATAAAACAACATCAACAAAATGATTTAAATTTACTGTTCCATATAAGCAAGTTGAGCTTCATCAAGTCCTAGTGTTTGAACCATGTGCTCTAATACCACATGTCATAACCCAAAATTTCATAAAAATTTAAAAAAAATTAATGTGACATAAAATGTCTTAAATTGCAATTTAGTAAGTGCTAGCGGTTAGCGGAAAATGAAACATTTTAACAAAATTTAAGGATTAGTTTAAAATACCAAAAAACTAATGCAACTTTAATTTTTATAAGTTATATAAAAATAAATTGCATTTAAATGTTGTTAGTTGTACTGATGATTTACTTTTGTCAAGTAGGTGAGAAACCATGTTTGAAATCGGGGCTTACTTAGCATTTTGCTAACTCAATGGACTGTTGGTTCATATAGGTTCAGCAGGTAAGCGTTTGATCAAGTAGAAGTTTATTTTGAATTATGTCGAGAAGTACTTCTTTAGCATGGTAAATGCTAGTATATAAATTGATTATTAAGATGCAAGACTCCGATGAGGTAAAGTAAATTCCTTCGTTGTTTTGGATCTATGACAGTATTTATATTTAAGCCATAATGACTTTTATCCTTAACATCATTAATTCCATTTACAAGAATGAGTTCTTCCAAGGTTTCTTTCTGTCGTAAAGATTATAGTACCTAGTCAATTATAGATTCTTACACTCAGCATAGAGCTCATGATCTTGGCATATAATTACTTCTACTGTATCATGATCTTACTGCTATTGTCATGTTTAAAACTCAAGTGCACTGCTCTTTATGTATGAACATAATCCTATGTTTTTCAAAGGTAAGGTTTACAATGCAAAAATTAGTTACTTAAGAGAAACTTTTTCAATAAGGTTCAACTTCAGTCTTCTTGAAGACTCCTTCATTTTTCAGCATCAAGTCTTTAAGTGGAGAAGTTTAGAGCTCTTTAGTTTATAATTATATTGTAAATAACAACATTTCTCTACTCTAATTCTCCTTTACTAGTCGTGAAATAATACCAGCTTGTTTAATTTGTTTGCAAATATGATTATCTTTTGCATAGCCAATTTACAAGCTGTAATCTTTATCTCTAGGTTATCACCATGGTAGAAGTGTTATTGCAATATTACAATACTACATTTTTTTATAATGTTACAATAAAAATTACTACTTGTATCCTAAGGTAGTTTCACTACCTAGTAACTATTATGGTGTAGTCGAAACTATTGGAATCATATACTTATAAGTTTTGTTCTTATATAAAAACATTACTATTTTCCAAAACATAATTTTAACCACAATATGGTTGACAATATGCAATCATAAGAACTAATTAAAATATCGATGGCATAGATTTCATTGTTGGATATGATATAAGTCTTTATAATATAGTCGATTGCATTGTGTATTATTAATAATGATATAATTTATCATCGAATGTGCAGTGTTGACATTATGAATCGACCCACGCATGGTTAAAAATTTGGAAGGGTACATGGACCATCCTCCTCCATGCATTGCTTGACTTATAACACAGTGAAACCCTACTCTCTTGCATTTTTCTTCAAGGATTTGTGTTCCTGCAGGCTGTGCTGTGAAATTCCTTTCGGCCATGAGAGGCCTGCTCTTCCTTAAACTTTGGCACTAAGCCTGCAATACTGTGTAATGTGGTTTATGGTTTCATCGTTGGTGTTTTCAATTTCTGCAGTGAGTTGAGAAAACAGAGTGTGCATGGTTTTAAACTCTTTCACGTGGCTCGAAACATGTAACTGGTTTTACCCTTGTGTATGTCCATTCTTTGCTTTGGCATTGTGGAGATTGAGATAGTCTCTTACTGCCTCTATGGTATAGTTGGCTTACGGTTTTTCTTGCTTCTTGGTTTTGTACAATCAAGTTGGATGGCCGTATCTTCTCGCCTCTAATTTTCTTCTTTTGAATAATGATTGGATTATGTTCTTGCACACTCTTATTGATAGCTCCTAGCTTGAATGGAATGCAAGCTCGTCCTTCAGTTATATTCGTGGGCTTCCAACTCATAAGCCTCGGTCTCATCTTGGTTTTCCCTACTTGCGAATTAGATGAAGGTTCCTATGGTTGGAAGTATAGCTTCGGATTCTCCATTGGTTAAGATGTTTAGTTTGTTTTTTATTAACCCTGTTTTTAATTTGAAACCCCTGCGATACTATGCTGGGTAGCAGAAGCTTTTGAGGCTGTGATGTATAGGTTGTTTTGGTAAAAATAGTTTCATCCTTACGGCTTAATGATGTAATATTGTTATTTAATATTATAAGAACCTCCTTTATGCTCAAAGTTTTTAAAAGACCTTTGTCTCGTCGCTTCAATTTTCATTTTACATTTGAGCTTCAAGAAATTGAAGATTGCGAACTAGGTTTTGCTTAACCTGTCACTAGTGTATTTAACTTACTGTTAATATAAAATATTTATATATATTTGGTTTATTTAGGAGGACGGGGTTTTGACCAATCGTTTCTACAGGCTATAATCCTACCTTTATTAAGGATTTATAATGCGAATGGTTAAATATTAATGTTTACATTGTTCACGATTTGCATATATATCATATTTATTAATTCTTTGGATTTATAATTATTTTTAAGCTCTTTTTACAAGATATTATTAATTTCTAGAACTCGGTTTTTAAGGGCTAAAAGAAATACTGTAAACCCTACAGTTTAAAAAATTATTGTTTCTACTTATAGTATTCTTGACTCTGTTTTTGAGAAATAGAATAATGAAATATTATTTGACTTACAGTTATAAATACGATGCTAACTCTGTATGAAATGAAAAGATTCTAAATAGTTTTGCTTCTAGTTTTTAGTTAAGAAAAATATTTAGATTTTTAGTGCAGCATACTTGAAAACTAGGGTAATATTAACTCTCAGTATTTTTTTGTAAAATAAAGGATTGTAAAAGAATCCTTAGCTCCTAGATAAGACATACTCTCGTCTGTAAAGTGAATATTTAACAATTGTTTTATTATTTTCTTTTCACATGTTTACTCAAATATTAGTTCTTTACTTTACTACTGTTAACTATAATATCTTTATATTCTATCTGGACACTAATACTGTAATAATAGTAATATTTACTATTCTCTTTATACCTGTGTTTCCATTTACTTGGCTGAAGTAAAGATAAGTCTAGACAATACATAACACTGCTATTCAATGAAATTCATAGACATTGAAGTAAAATCTATTTACTATTTACAATCAATAAAAGAATCATATCTACTGTTTACATTCCAATAAAATAATCATTTCATTTACCTAACACAATCCAACTGTGCTAGAGTACGACCTGAATCTAGGTGTGGAAAAACACAACTTAGGAATTTTAATTTCTATCTATTTCACTTATTTACATAATCATTTCCATTTCTACTATAATCTATAATTTCACTGAACTTAACATTACATAGTTTACTTTTCTTTCATAAACCCTAAACACAAACATGCCTGCAATAGATAAACTAAGAATTATTTAACTAAAGACAGTAAAACTAAAATAGAACCTATTGAGGACAAGACGACAATAGCTTCAGGAGGTTGTTTCTCCCTACCAAACTCCTGGAGAGTGCTCAAACAATGCTTCCTCAGGACCCTCGAGCCTATTCCTAGTCTTCTTGGCTAAGAACTGGGTGGAGAATGCAACTGTAAAACCTCTATCACCTAACTGGTCCAATTACCTCAGTAATAAAAATCTGCTCTTAGCAGTATGATTTTCAGCTTAAAAGTTGAAACTAGATCAAGTTCAGTAGTTATTCCCTCAAACACATTCCAGAATCCCCTCCATTGAATTTATCTTGTGTAAATCCATTCACCCTAAATGATCACTTCTCTAGAATGAGCAGCCTCAGCTCTCTTCAATGGGAAATTTTATAGAGATGCCTAGGTCTTCTGGGTCAGTTTTTATTTAATGAGCCACCTGCTTTGATTCCACTTTCTTGGGGAATCATGACCACAAATATAGGGAAGTTGCCACCTACAACAGTTGGAAGTGGTTTGAGGATGCTGCCATTTGTTAGTTTGCTCTCCACCCAGTCTCCTCCACCAATTGACCAGTAAACACTCTTTTAACAACTTCCCTAAGCTGTTGTGTCCTCATTTATTTATTTATAAATAAAGTATTATGAATTTACATTAAATATTCTTGATCCCACTGGGTCATCATTTACAACTTAGCATAAAATTTAACACAATGTTCCTCAAATATTATAAAATTGTTTTTTTTTGCAAATTGGGGCATGTGATAGACTCCCTGTCATGTGTCCCAAAACTGAGTGGCTGCTCTACATACCATTCCTCTTCCACTACACCATTCAAGAAATTAGTCTTGACATCCATTTGGTGTATCTTCCATTTCATCACTGCAGCTAGAGAAAGTACTGATCTGATGGAATTATATCTGGCTACAGGTGCAAAGGTTTCTTCATAATCTATTCCTTCTTTCTGGGAGAAACCACAAGCAACAAATATTTCTTTATATTTTTCAATGCTACCATTTGTAGCATGCTTGATCTTGTAGATCCATTTGGAAGTTAAGACAAACTTCCCTTCTGGTCTTGGGACAACATCCCAAACATCGTTTTTCATGATCGATTGATGCTCTTCGATCATAGCATCCTTCCATTCTTTCCGTTCTGTCGCTTCCTCATAATTGGAAGGTTCTTTATCGATGAAATCACATAATAATGCTACATACCCAGAGCAGGATCTGGTCCTCTTTCTTTCTCTGTGATTCTCTTCTGGAGCCCTATATCTTTCTGCACCTTGGATAGCTTCTCATACCCAAGAAGGTTTCCTCTTATGATGATTATTCTCCTGAGGTGGATCTATAGGCTCTTGAGGTTCTTCAAATTCTCGATCTTCTTCTTAAGTTTATTCATTCATGGTTGTATCATGAATCCTGGGTGCTTCTGTTTCTTCAGGTTCTTCAGCATGTCTCTTTCTAGATTTGTTGTAAGCTGTGTCTTCATCAAATGTTACATCCCTGCTGATGTCGGTCTTCTTGAATCCTGGGAAGTATATTCTACAAGCCTTCAAGCTTGCAGAGTATCCCACAGATATACCCTTCTTTCCTGAAGGATCTAATTTTGTCCTCTTCTCTTTTGGAATGTGTATGTACACTAGACAGCCGAATATTCTGAGATGGTTTACTTCTAGTTTCTTGCCAGAAAAGACTTCTTCAGGTGTCTTGTTCTCGAGTACTTTGTGTGGAGTACGGTTCTGTACATACACTATTGTTCTGGTAGCTTCTGCCCATAGATGCATAGGAAGATCTTGATCATGAAGCATGGCTCTTGCAGCTTCCATGATAGTTCTATTCTTCCTTTCTGCAATCACATTTTGTTGTGGATTATATGGGGTGTACAACTCCCTCTTAACCCCTAAGTCTTTGCATAACTCTTTGAATTCATTTGATGTGAATTCTCCACCATTATATTATCGAAAGGTCTTGATCTTCTTTTCTATGTGATTCTCGATCAAGGCTTTGAATTCCTTGAACTTGCTGAATACTTCATCTTTGTTCTTCATGAAGTAAATCCATGTCTTCCTAGAAAATTCATCAATAAAAGAAACATAGTATACATACCTTCTTAGTGATCTTGATGACAGTGTTCCGCATACATCGGAGTGGATGATTTCCAATATTCCTTTTGCTTTGCTCTCACTACTTGGAAATGTCTTCTTTTTGTTCTTTTTTTTTCGCACATCCTTTGCAGACCCCATCATGTTTTGCTTGAATTTCTGGAAGACCTTCAATAGCTTTGCTTGCAAGTGGTAGTGCTCTGTAGTAAACATGTGCAAGCATTCTATGCCAAAGTTCATTTGGCTCTACTATGTCATGGACCAAGAATTGTTCTGGATGGACCTTTAATTTGTATAATCCTCCTTCTTGTTCCCCAATCACTACTGCATCATCAATAGTCTTTCCTTTTGGCCACATGATGACTTGACCATCTATAAATGCAACCCTCATTCCTTTTGTATCTAATGCATATATGGAGAGGATATTCTTCTTTAGTCCCGATACAAACAATACTTCCTTCATTGTCATAGACTTTCCAGAGTCTAGCTTATAGGAGGATTCCCCACTACCTTTTATTAGATACTGGTAGTCATCTCCAAGCTTCACCTTGTGAGGTGATTCATGTTCTGATAGTTTCACAAAGGATTCCTTGAATCCTATCATATGTTTGGAAGCCCCACTGTCTATAAGCCAATAATTGCTTCCATGAGTAATGTTTCCGGTGAGAGCAAAAATCAAAACATATTCTTCATCACTTGAAGAATATTCACTTTCATATCTAGTTCTCTTTGTGGAAGGTTCATCATCCTCTGCAGGATCAGCATGATGTCTTCCCTTGTTTCCCTTATTCTTGTGAGAGACATTTTTGTTTCTAGGACATTATAGTGTCCTTTCTCGTCACATGTATAACATCAAATTCTAGACAAATATTTTCTAGTGTTATCTTTGTGAGAGTGCTTACCTCTGGGGTGATGAGAAGTTCTTCAGTTTTCTTGGAGTGTATCATGAGAGCTTGATATTCACTTCCCATCTTTTCTTCTCAAGCTGCTATTCGAGCTTCTTCTTGATAGCACTCTTCCCATAGTCTGTTGAACTTGACTAACTTCTTTCTGGCACAGATTCCTTGAATAAAGGAGTCCCATGATCTAGGGAGACCATTCAAGGTGGTCATTACAATCTATAAATTCTCCACTTCTTCATCTACTACTTCCAGCTGTTCCTTGATATGAGATACCCTTGTAAATAAAGACTGGATGGTTTCTGCATTCTGGATATTTACATTCTTTAGTTGGTTTCTCAGAGTCATCTTCCGGTTTATGTTCTTCCCTTCAAACAATTTGGTTAGGGCATTAAACATAGATTTAGGTCTCTTTAGGGAGGACACCTGTGGTATGAGGTGATCCTTGATTGAATTAGCAATGATCCTCTTTTCCATAACCAGCTTATTCTTATGTAAGGCCTTAGCCTCATCTGCCTCTGGAACTGGAACCTCCTCACTGATATAGGATTCCAACTCATTTTCTTCCAGGATCAAGGAGATCCTATACTTCTAGGCTCGGAAGTTATCATCTCCCTCAAGATTTTCATCAAGCTTGGTATGATGAGACATCTTAACTAAGAACCCCAAATGGAAATACAAAATATCTAGATCTTACCAGCGAAGATGTTGAATCTGGATTTGGAGCTGAAATTTTGCAGCGCTGGTTCAGGAGCAGATTAGGGTTTTGATTTTCTAGAGTTATATCCAACCAAAAGCTTTGATATTGATCTCTAAACTTCGATTTTGAGGAGGATATCAATCCATTCCTAGGATCACTGAAAAATTCCACTTCTATGGAAAGCCCTAATTTTCAGCAGCAGTGTTGAGTCCAAAACTGAAAAACCTCAGAATTGGATTCTGCTTCGACAGAAAGATGTGCCCTAGGGAAGAGAGTTATTCCAACCTTATTTTGCTGAAAATATGTGGAGAGAGATCCAGAAAGTAGGAAGACCTAGTTCCCGCAGCTGCATAGTGTCTTCTTCTCAGGTTAGCTCTAATACCATGTTAGATTTTTAACATTAAACTAGCATTATATTAGGATCTTTAACTGAGAGAATAACAAGCACAACAATCAAACACAAGAGACAATGAACATAGTGTTTTTCCTCAAGTAAACCATAAATGGAGAAAACTCCGCAACTTCCTCAAAGATAGAATTAGCACCAAAAGTAAAACCCCAAAGTAGTAAGATAATCTCCCAAGAGTAGTAAGCTCTTTCTTTCTTACTCCAGTGTCTTCTTCTTCCTTAGCTATGTGCTACAACTGAGTGTGAGTGAGTGTGTGTTAAATAGAGAGGCTAGCTCTCTATTTATACTAATTCCCAACTTGAATAAAGCCTACTAGGGCTGACTTCTCGAGGAGATTCTAATAACCCTAGTGCCCTAGAACTGCGGGGACTTTAACCCTTGACCAATAAGAGGGCTACCCACAATGACTTGACATGACTTGTTTACATTATAGAACCTCCCGATAGGAACATCGAGGCATGACATGACTCAAGTACATTACAAATACATCCCTGAATAAACATCGGGTTACAATACATAAGAAATACAAGTGAATACATTCCGAAGTTACAATTACATCAACATGCATCACCCTTAATCTTTGGTCTTTCAAATGCTTCAACTTACTACTTAGAATAGTCTAACATCATCTGTAATGTCCCCAAAAATTGAAAATAAAAAAAAAATTATTGGCTAGTGAAAACTACCTAAAGGGGACCATTATTACTCGTGCGGAATTACATGTGCAACTAATACTTTTGATCTTACATGTGCAACTAATGCAATTAGCTTGTTTACTTCTTGTGTCTTAATTATGTTATTTAAACTATTGGTGTATCTTAGTTATTACTGTCGGTGAATTAATGAATTGTATGGATCATTTTCTTGCTTCTGCACATGTGTACTTTGTTTATTTAATAAAAACTAACTTAACTTTGTTGATGGGACAAAGTGGTGGAGTGGCGGGACTCGTTCTCCCATGACAATCTGAGAGGTAAGGTCATTCTTAGTTCTCCTATTTCGTTTTACGACTCAGGTAAGCGCTATGTTCATTAATTATCTTTCTTAGTTAGTTAACTAGATGCTCAGAATTATCTTACTATCCTTACCATTATAATTATCTATCTCTTGGTTAATTATTTACTCTTCTCTTGTTTCTATCTTGCAGGTCTACTTTGGTTACGAGTTTGGAAACTTACGCTTGTTCTTCCTAACGAGGGCATCATGGCATACTATGTTTTCCATGATTCCTAAATACTGCAAAACCTAGACTAAATATCTATGCACATATGCTACCTATAAGAAATATTAAAGGGCATGTAAGAACCTAAACTTTGATGCTAAGGGATACACTGTAAACACTATACTATAGTGTTAAGGTCTGCGCATACTATAAGGTGGGGAGACTATTGTATAAATACCATGCCATTAGCACTAAGCCTGCACTAACATATGAAAGTGGTGAAACTATAGGATAAAGGGTTTAATCTTGTGACTTGGTTGATATATGGTACAAAGTTGATCCACGAGCTTATGGTGAGGGTTTATAGAGGCGTTAATGGCCACCAGCTGGTGCCATTGATGCTATTGGGGTTGGTGAAAACACTTGGAAAAGGATTTGGAATTTGTTGTTTGTGCATTATGTGGTTTTGGCTTTGTGGTTTAGTGTGGCCTCTGTGCAATGGGAGAAGGGAGTCGACCTCCATCTATTCGCAGGTAAGCTAGACCAGCTCTGTGTAAAATGAATTGATTCGTTGTTTTCTCCATGTCATGGTCATGACTCTCATGCCATCGTGGAATTGTTTGCAAGTGGAAATCAAGGCACTCTGGGGTTTGCACAAATCTATGTTGTCGATTTGGGATTGCTTCTTCACGACCATGGTAATCCTGCTAGCAAGATTTACTTGCCTCCTCTTGTTCTGGGCATTTCTGAGTTGGGATTTTGTGTGGCACTTGTTGACTCTACCCTTGGGGTTTATGATGTATCTTGCTCTGGTTTTAAAGAACTCTCGTTGGGAGTTTTGGCATCTTTGGGTCGTGGCTGCACCATTACTTGTAATGGTGACATAGCTCACGGCTTTGCCATTTAAAATTTTTAATAGTTTGACTGGTGTGAAAGAGGATTCGTGCCTCACTGTGTAAATACACTGCGCGTTGGATTTTATGTAAAGAATGTAATGTTTTTTGGTATTTACGATTTCGTTCAGAGTTTATAGTAGATTTTACTGTGTAAAATTGGGACTGTGTAGTTATTTTAAATGCTGCAGTTTTTTTTAACATGTGAACTTTATTGGGTTCGATCGTGGCTTTAAGCCGGTAGAATTTTACTCTATGTATCAATAATGTTTTGGGTTTTAGAATTATGCACAACACTCTCTATATGTTTTGTTTGTATTTTAAGTTGGGAAAGCTTCTAGAGCTTGGGACATTATTCCATGAGCTATGCCATTGTAGCAATGGTGTTGTAGCCCATTGGATTGCCACCGTAAGCTTTGCGATTAGCGTTAAGGGCAACTATGTTTTAGGTAGAGTATTGAACTTTTGGTTTTGTAAGGGCTCAACGTGGGTGCAGGCCATGCCATGAATGGCATGTGCCTCTCCCAATGACTGCGATAGCTTTAGTCGGCACTTTAATATGTAATTTCTTTATTAAAAGGATATGGGTGTAACAGTCACGGTTATGGAAAACCCACAATATAGATTTGGTTATAAATTGTGAATTTGTGATTAGACTAGAAAAATTTGGCCGAGGCCGTAGCCAGGGTCTTTACGACCTCACTGCTATCGTATGCATTGTTATTTATATAGAACCTTTAAACACTTTCTATTTTTATAAAGGATGACTGTAATAAAAGGACTATGGATTAAACATTTGAGTTATGTAAATGGATGTGATTATTGACTTAGCGATTTGGACGGTGGAATTTATATAATAAGACAGAGGTTTGATATCGGACCACATGGATGGTCACGATGCCTTCTCTGTTAGGTTAATTATGATTATGTTTATTTAATGGAATGTTATGATATTTAATTTGTACTTATTGAGAGAGACCTTGAAGGTCTTTAATGAGTTATTATCTTGGATTTAGTTTTCTTTTTCTGTACTTAGTTGATTTAGTTTAGAATATTTAAATTCTGTACTTTAGTTTATAAATAAAGTAAATAGTACATCAATTATAAAAATATTTGAATACTGATATATGGATGTATTTCTCTATATATATTTAACCTGTACTTCTGAATGAATTTTGAATTTAAGACAACCCTCTGCTCACAAATGAAATATGTCAGCAGAGTAATGCAACCTGTAGAACAATAATATGCTAACTAGTAACAAAACCTAGATATAATACACATAAACTAAACATGGAAATAATACAGAAATCAACTCAAAAGTACAAACCATGGTAATGTACAGCATATAATAAAAATTCTCGAGCCTATGATTAGTAAATTGAAATTACAAACCTTAGAAGATTGTTAACCATAAAACCTAACCATTAGGGTTAGAAATTTCATTACAGCCGCTTACTTAACATAAACAGTAATGAAACTTTTGGAAAGAAATAGAATAGGCCTTTAAGGGTTTCATACCTAAATTTTAATCTTTGTCAATGGCTGCAGCTACACACTTAAATAACCGACATTAACAATTCAATGCAGATTTGACCTCTATTTGATGACAAAATAACTTGGGAACTACCATGTTCCTCCCAACCATGACCCGAAACCGTTCCTGGTTCTAATACGGATCCCCCCAAGATGGAATCCAACATGCAAGTAGCTTAGAGCTCGTAAGGTAGGGTTTCCTAACTGGTAATTAGTTCTGAATCAATCCTCTTTTCCTTGCAGGAAAGGTTCTCCAACAAAACACTTGAGAGAAAAATAGGCAGAATAATAATTCTCCTAGATGAAAATCAAAACCCCCAAGCCATTGCTTGGCTTGAGTCTTTATAGACAGACTTTTCAATCAAAGGGGCAATTAAATCAAGAAATCCTTGATTTCTTGATTTAACCCTTTTTAATTTACTGGGGTAATTTTCAATTCTTAGCCTAGGAACTTTTAAGTAGTTCCTAGTTAGTATTTCATAGATATTTCACTATTTATTAATACTTTAATAATAAATAATAATTGATGGATCTTCTCTTCTTTCTTTATTCAATTATATAATTAATCATTATTAATTCTTTATACATACTTTGTATAAAATAAATAGTACTAAAATACTTGTTAACATTTTCCTTCGGGCATCATGTGTGAACATCCCTAGACTTAACGATGCTTCTTTATGAAGGTCAAGTAGATAGATGGCTCGGGTCTACTAGCTAGGAAACTCTAAACATCCTTGCATGTTGGATTTCCCTCGTATAATATGGTAGTTCTTCAGTACTTGATGAGAATACAAAAATTTGAAATTTCATTTAATCCCTTAAAAATAAGGATGATGAGATCAATATTATTCTCGATTCGTTTTCACTTAGAGGTGATTTTAATATTTTCAGTAACCCCTAGCGCTTACCAGAGCCCATACTCAATGCTTATAACAGGAAGTTAAAAATATAGTGCAATTCCAGAGCTCTCGCTCAACACTAAATGCTAGGATGTACTTGTACAATACACCTAGGGATACAATGGACAAGGATCCGATGCTCCAGATCTTATGCTCAACATCAACATGGAATGCTCCAAATCTTATGCCCAACGTGTCCAATTATATTTTCATGTGTTCCAGAGCTTTATGCTCAACACAAATGTAAGTACTCATATTCTCTAGAGCCTCTCTCTCAACACAAAACATCTCATCGATCATGTGCTTCAAGGTCCACACCCAACACAAAACATTTCATCAATCATGTGCTTCAGGGTCCATGCCCAACACAACCAACATATATATGCATACATATCATCAACAATTGGCTTACGTCCAATATACAAAGCAAATCATCATGTTTATATGGAGTGGCGTCTTTGATCCAATATAAAAATAAAACATCAATATAAACATCATGATCAATAGGCTCATGCCTGTAAATTGTAGGTCTAAAATTCGGGGTATTACATCCCTCCCCGCTTAGTACAACACCATCCCTGGTGTTCTAGGGACTCTAAATGATATCATGAAATAAGGCAGGGTAAGCCTTTCTCGTGGTGGCCTCATTCTCCCAGGTAGCCTCATCTACTTCAAAGTGCTTCCACTGCACTTTCAATTGGACTATAGTGCGCTTCTGAAGCTGCACTTCTCTCTTGTCCAATATATGCACAAGCGCAGGGGCAAATTCCCCCTCAAGTTCCACCTGTAATAATGACCAATCAATGACATGCTTAGTGTCATAAACATATTTCTTTAATAAATATGCATGGAAAACATTATGAACTCTTACGTTCGCAGGTAATGATAGTTCATAAGCCACTGGTCCTTTCTTGGCTAGAATTTCAAAAGGTCCACAAAATCTAGGTGCTAACTTACCACACCTACCCAATATCAACGAGCTCCATTTTGCTTTCACCTTCAGGTAGACATGCTCACCTACTTGATAGTCTTTATATTTTCTTTTCTTATTCGCATAAATTTTCTGATGGTCTTGTGCCTCTTTCAGGTTTCCCTGGACCTTGGTAACTAATTGTTCCAAGTCTAATAATAGGTTAGGAACTAACATGAGCTGATCCACTAGACTATCCCAAGTAACTGGGGTCTTACACTTCCATCCATAGAGTATCTTGAAAGGACTAATCTTGGCGGAATCCTGATACCCATTGTTATATGCAAAATATGCAAGGTGTAGATAGTCCTCCCACTTGGTGGGGTTGTTCACGACATACATTCGCAGCATGTCTTAAACAATTTGGTTTACTCTTCTGTGGGTGATAAGCAGTGCTAAATTTCAACTGCATCTCTAATCCAGAGAATAAAGATCTCCAAAATTTTCCTATAAACTTAACATCTCGATCTGAGATAATTTCTTTGGGTATCCCATGCAATATAAATATCTCTTTTAGGAAGATATCGACAATGTTCACGGCCTTGTAGGTCGATTTTACGGGGATGAAGTGTGTTGCCTTTGATAGCTTGTCAATGACTACGAAGATGGAATCATTTTGCTTCTTGATTTTCGGTAAGCTAGTAATAAAATCCATACTGATAACCTCCCACTTCCATTTCAGAATGGGCAATGGCTGTAGCAATCCTGAAGGATGCTGGTGCTCAGCTTTAACTAGCTGGAATTCCTGACATTTCACAATAAACATTGCAATGTCAACCTTTAACTTGGGCCAGAAAAAGTGTCTCTTGATGGCGGATATCATCTTTTGATATCCCAGGTGCCCCAAGTATGGTGCCCTATGAAATTCTATGAGGATGCTAGACCAAATGTCCCCTCCATATGGAACATACATTCTATCCTTGGACCATAGTAGTTCGGAGTCATCCACCTTGTATTCCTTCTGTTGTTGAAACAACCAGTCCTTGTGGACCTTCTTGAGGATTTCCACATAGAATGGGTCAACCTTGTTGGCCGTTCTAATCTTCTCATGCAAATATGCATCAGTTTGACTCAGGGTCACCTCATATATCATATGAGTTTGTCAACTCAAAGCATCGTCAACTTTGTTCTCTTTTCCCTTAATATGCTTTAGTTCAAAGTGATACTCACTTAGGAAATCCAACCATCTGTCCTACCTTGCATTCAAATTGGGTTGATCGAATAAATACTTAGACTCATATTTTCAGCCTTTAGAAGGAACTTCCTTCCCATGAGGTAGTGCCTCCACATATTTAGAGCATGGATAATGGTTGCTATCTCAAGATAGTGCATGGGATAATTCTACTCCTGGTATTTTAATTTCCACGATTCATAACAGATCGCATGATTATTTTGGAAGAGGACTCCTCCAAGTCCTTCCTATGCATTGTTCTCTTTCAGAATCCACATCTCGAATGTTCACCGCAAACAACTTGCAACCCTTCCTAACACACTTCTTTGCTTGTAAAGTAGATATTTGTCTTACATAAACTTTTTTTGGGATGCCTTTCGTTTCATACCGGTGGCTAACTGTACCATCCAAGGTTTAACATGCTTTTCTTTGCTTAACTTGCATAAATCAACAATATTAGGTGCAAAATAGCTTCGGCAAGCACCATGATCAATAAGTATTGAAACAAAAGTGTTCAAGATCTTACCTTCAATCTTGACCATTGTAGCTTGATGGTCCACCTTTTGGCCATCTAATGCTACATAGATTCATGGGGTTCTCTCTATATCCTCAATGGTAGGTTCTTCTTGTAGGTTATGCAAGACTCCATTGTTCGTGTTATTACAATCTCGGGGATAATGTGTCACATTGCACTTCCAGCACTTGATCGCTAAAGGGGTAGCATTGGCTCCACTCGCCACTTGATTATTACCATTGGGAGATGGTACATAAGGCTTCGTACCAGTTTTGTTGGAGTTCTTGTTCATTTGGAAGCTGTTATTTTTCTTCCTATAAGGTTGTGGGTTTTTCCCACGATTTTGGTTGTTAGAAAAGTTTCTAGACTTTTCCCTGTTTCGGTTCTGGTTTTCTTGCCGTAGCTACCCATGCTCATAACATAGTCGGGCCTTGTGTAGTGCAATGTCCAGAGTCTTTGGCATGTCGAATTCAATCCTATCCCAAAAACTGGAAGGGAGACATCCTAGGAACTATTGGATCTTCACCTTCTCTTCTTTGATATATGGTACATAATGCAGCAGATCTAGAAATCTATTTATAAATGCGTCCATAGTCATGGACCCCATGCGCAGTTCATGGAACTCTTTTACCTTACGGTCAAAGAACCTTTCTGACATGTATTTTTCTTGGAAAATATTTCAGAATTTTTCCCAGCTTATTTCTCACAGCTCATCTTTCTTGGTGTGCTTTAAATCTCACCACCATCTTGCTTCCTTACCATTCAGGTTGTAGATGGAAAGCCTAGCCTGCATCACATATGGATAGTTATGAACCTGGAAATACTTACTCATTCTTGGAAACCATTCTTCATCCTTTTCTCCCATACTTACTTCACCTTCATAGGTCGGGGCTCTTATTTTTCGATACTCCCCCTGAAGACTGCCATCATTTCTTTGCCTCTTTCTCCATGGAGAAAGTGAGTCATCACTAGCAGGACTGTGATGATCTTCTTTAGTTGGTTCAGGTGTACCTTCTTTTTCTACTTCTCTTGGGTTCCTAGCCTACTCATGGTACTCAAGGTATGGTTCTATTTTGGATCTGTTGGTGGACTGGGTAGGTTTACCTTGCGGGATCCCTCCCATCATGTTACCCAATAATGCTTCATTTATAGCTTTCTACTCCTTTCTTTCATTTAGGTTGTCTTCTCTGAAACTTTTCAGTTCAGCTTGAAGACTGTGCAATGTTTTCAGCACATCAGAGTTTAGCTCAACCACCAAGTTCACTTCCGAAGTGGGGGTGGTCATTTCTTCCTGTCGGCTGTTTTCTTCCTTAGTATTCATAAACTGAACAATGCTGTAAAAAATTTCCCGAAAAACAAGAATTTTTAATAGCAGCAAAAAATTATGTTAGTAACAAAAATTACTTATCATACTTTATTTTCTCTATGTGAATGCCCGGTGCACCCATAAGTCTCTCAATATTGAAACTAGGCTTTGATACCACTTGAAATGTCCCAAAAAATTGAAAAAAAAATAAAAATTTATTGGCTAGTGAAAACTACCCAAAAGGTACCATTATTACTCGTGTGGAATTACATGTGCTACTTATAATTTTAATCTCTTCAGAAACTTCCCATACTATCTTGTTAATCCCTTATCCATTCAGTGATTATTAGCTCATTTACTTCTTATGTATTAATTCTGTTAGTTAAACTATTGATGTATCTTAGTTATTATTGTCGGTGAATTAATGAATTGTATGGATCATTGTCTTTCTTCTGCACATGTGTACTTTGTTTATTTAATAAAAACTAACTTAACTTTGTTGATGGGACAAAGTGTTGGAGTGGCAAGACTTGTTCTCCCATGACAATCTGAGAGGTAAGGTCATTCTTCATTATGCAGGCTTACTTAGTTCATACGAACTAAGGCACCTTATTTATTGACTTACAGGTCACTCTTGCATCATCAAAATTATTGGTTACTTGAAGCAATTCAGTTCCTAGTTATACTTCTAGTTCCACCATGCACTTTTATTACTATTATGTTTTACGACTCATGTAAGCGCTATGTTCGTTAATTATATTTCTTAGTTAATTAATTACATGTTGTGAATTATCTTATTGTCCTTACCATTATAATTATCTATATTTTGGTTAATTATTTACTATTCTCTTGTTTCTATCTTGAAGGTCTGCCTTGGTTACGAGCTTGGAAACTTACGCTTGTTCTTGCTAGCGAGGGAATCATGGCATACTACATTTTCCATGATTCCTAAATACTAGAAAACCTAGACTAAATATCTATGCACATATGCTACCTATAAGAACTAGAAAAGGGCATGTAAGAACCTAAACTTTGATGCTAAGGGATACAATGTAAACACTGTACTATAGTCTTAAGGTCTGTGCATACTATAAGGTGGGGAGACTATGCTATAAATACCATGTCATTAGCACTAAGCCTGCACTAACATATGAAGGTGGTGAAACTATAGGATAAAGGGTTTAACCTTGTGACTTGGTTGATATATGGTATAACGTTGATCCACGAGCTTATGGTGAGGGTTTATGGAGGCATTAATGGCCACTAGCTGGTGCCATTAATTCCATCAGGGTTGGTGAAAACACTTGGAAAAGGATTTGGAATTTGCTGTTTGTGCATTATGTGGTTTTGGCTTTGTCATTTAGTGTGGCCTATGCACAGTTAGACAAGGGAGGCGACCTCCATCAATTCATAGGTAAGCTAGACCAGCTCTGTGTAAAATGCATTACTTCATTGTTTTCTCAATGGCATAGTCATGCTTCTCATGCCATCATTGAATTGTTTGCATGTGGAAATGAAGGCGCTCTGGGGTTTGCATAGAGATATACTGTCCATTTGGGATTGCTTCTTCATGGCCATGGTAAGCATGCTAGTAAGATTTACTTTCCTGCTCTCATTTTGGGCATTTCTGAGTTGGGATTCTTTACAGGGTTGGGGTTTCATGTGGCACTTGTTGACTCTGCCTTCGGGATTTATGATGTAGCTTGCTCTAGTTTTAAAGGAATCTCATTGGGAGTTTTGGCATCTTTAGGCTGTGGAGGCACCATTACTTGTAATGGGGCCATAGCTCATGGCTTTTCCATTTAACAATTTTAATAGTTTGACTAGTGTAAAAGAGGATCCATGCCTCACTATGTAAATACACTGTGTGTTTGATTTTATGTAAAGAATGTAATGTGTTTTGGTATATACGATTTCATTCATCATTTATAATATATTTTACTGTGTAAAATTGGGACTCTATAGTTATTTAAATGCTTCATTTTTTTTTTTAACATCTGGACTTTACTGGGTTCGGTCATGGCTTTAAGCTGGTAGAATTTTACTCTGTGTATCAATAATGTTTTGGGTTTTGGAATTATGCACAACACTCTATTTTTTTTGTTTGTATTTTAAGTTGGGAAATCTTCTAGATCTTGGGGCATTATTCCATGGGCTACACCATTGTAGCAATGGTGTCATAGCCCATTGGCTTGCCACCGTAATCTTTGCGATTAGTGTTAAGGGAAATTGTGTTTTAGGCAGAGTATTGAACTTTTGGTTTTGTAAGGGCTCAGCATGGGTGCAGGCCATGCCATGAATGGCATGTGCCTCTCCCAATGACCGCGATATCTTTAGTCGGCACTTTAATATGTAATTTGTTTATTAAAAGGATATGGTTGTAATAGCCAGGGTTATGGAAAACCCACGATATCGATTTGGTTATAAAGCGTGACTATGTGATTAGACTGGAAAAATTTGGCCGAGGCCATAGCTAGGGTCTTTACGACCTCAGTGTTAGCATATGTGTTGTTATTTATATGGAACCTTTAAACACTTTGTATTTTATAAAGGATGACTGTAATAAAAGGACTGTGGATTAAACATTTGAGTTATGTAAATGGATGTGATTATTGACTTAGGAATTTGGACTGTGGAATTTATATAATAATACAAAGGTTTGATATTGGACCACATGGATGGTCACGATGCCTTCTCTGTTAGGTTAATTATGATTATGTTTATTTAATGGAATCTTATGATATTTAATTTCTACTTGTTGAGACACACCTTGAAGGTCTTTAATGAGTTATTATCTTAGATTTAGTTTTCTTTGTATGTACTTAGTTGGTTTAGTTTAGAATATTTAAATTATGTACTT
>LPNX010475473.1:30419-43806 GCA_001517045.1 Pseudotsuga menziesii
AGGTCAAGGAGATAGATGGCTCAGGTCTACTAGGTTAGGAAACTCTAAACATCCTTGCATGTTGGATTTCCCTCGTATAACATGGTAGTTCTTCAGTACTTGATGAGAATACAGAAATTGAAAATTTCATTTAATCACTTAAAAATAAGCATGATGAGATCAATATTATTCTCGAGTCGTTTTCACTCGGAGGTGATTTTAATCTTTTCAGTAACCCCTAGCACTTACCAGAGCCCATACTCAATACTTATAACAGGGAGTTCCAAACATAGTGCAATTCCATAGCTCTTGCTCAACACTGAATGCTAGGATGTACTTGTACGATACACCTAGGGATACAATGACCAAGGATCCGATGCTCCAGATCTTATGCTCAACATCAACATGGAATGCTACAGATCTTATGCCCAACATGTCCAATTATATTTTCATGTGTTCCAGAGCCTCTCGGTCAACACAAAACATCTCATCGATCATGTGCTTCAGGATCCATGCCCAACACAAAACATTTCATCAATCATGTGCTTCGGGGTCCATGCCCAACACAACCAACATATATATACATATATATCATCAACAATTGGTTTATTCCCAATATACAAAGCAAATCATCATTTTCATATGCAGTGGGGGCTTTGACCCAATATAAAAATAAAACATCAATATAAACATCGTGATCAATAGGCTCATGCCTATAAATGGTAGGTCCAAAATTCGAGATATTACATCATCCTTTCTTAGTGTGACCTTGTTTCCACATAATGAATAATTTGACATCTCACACATAATGCTTTATCTTCATTTGCATCACTATAATATGTTTTCCTAATAAATCTCTTTATCTGATTGCTTATCCATTTTTTTTCTACGTCCACGTTTTTGCCTCGACATTCGTTGCTCTAGTGATGAATGTAGTATACATAACCATAGTGACGAATGTCTATCTATATAGAAAATTTAAGGAATATGTGTCTCTCTAGCAATGATCATCGGGGACATTTTCATTTTTTTCCAAAATTTTAAACTGTTTTTCCACGAAAAAATTTATTTTAACATATTTGTGGCAAACTATCGTGGGAATTTTGAGCCATATGTAGTAGTGATAGCTTATAGATAACTAAATAAAATTAAAATTAAAAAATTGATATCATCTCCCTCGTATTGACAATCTATTTGATTAGTTTCGAGGGGAAACAATAGTTTCAAAACTAGACTTGAGATCTGGATACCATCAAGTACGGATTAAGGACGAGGATATCTTTAAGAGTGCTTTTAGAACCATATATGGTCATTATGGTTTTGTTGTAATTCCAGTTGGGTTAAAAAATGCCCTAACAATGTTTATGTGTTTAATGAATGGCATATTAACTAAATACTTGGATAAATTTTTAGTCTTCTTTATTGATGACATATTAATCTATTCTAAAAATAAAAAAGAACAGGAAGATCACTTAAAAATAATCTTACAAGTGTCAAGGGAACAACAATTGTTTGCCAAGTTCAGCAAGTGTGACTTTTTCAAAGACAAATTTTAATATCTAGGACATGTGGTGTCTAAGGATAGGATATCGGTAGATCCCAATAAAAGTAAATCTATCACATAATGGCTTGTTCCGAAGAACGTAACTGATATAATATATTTTATGGGGATTACCAACTATTATCATAAATTCATTGAAGTATTTTCAAAAATATCATATCCTATAACTTCATTACAAAAGAAGGGTAATAAATTTGATTGGAACGAAAATTGAAAGGAAATTTTTAATAAATTAAAACACTTATTAACAAAAACCCTATGTTAGAAATTGTTGATCCACACAAAGACTTTGTTGAATGTGTGAATACATGCAAAGAGGTTTTATGTGGAGTAATAATTCATGAAAATTATGTGGTAGCCTATGAGTCTAGGAAGTTTAAGGGACATGAAAATAATTATGCTACTCATAATCTATCTAGAGTTAGTTTCTATCATTCATGCACTTAAAATGTGGTGACACTATCTCATAACAAGGAGATTTTTATTAATGTCTGGTAATATAACTCTAAAATACTTATTCGATCAACATAATCTTAATTCTAGAAAATCTAGGTGGTTATGATTCATAATCAAACACGATTTTGAAATAAAACATATAAAAGGAAAAGAGAATAAGGTGGCATACACTCTAATTTGTCACAGCAATTTTCTATATGCAACTAAAAGAAACAAATATGAAATAGATTTAGAGGATAAGATTGAAAGTGTAGAAAGATTTGATAAATATTACTAGAAATTAAAAGAGAAGACTGTAGAAAATAAAGTAAATCGAGCAAAAAAATATTTTAGTCTAAAAAAAAAGGGTTTATCATTAGACAAAAGAAGATTATACATACCAAATTTGGAAGAAATTAAATAAATTGTTATGGATGAATTACATAAAAGGCCTTATTTAGCACATCCTTGATATCATAAAATGATTACCATGTCAAGGAAAGATTTATTTTGGCCTAACATGAAAATGGAAGTAGAAGAATATTTAGCATGATGTATTGAATGTCAATAGGTAAAAGATAAACAGCAGCATCCTATCGGATTGTTACAACCATTACCTATTCCATAATGGAAATGGGAAATTATGAGTATGGATTTCATAATTGGGTTAACTAAAAATTTCAAGTAAAACGACTCAATCATGGTCATGGTAGATAAACTTAGTAAGGAAACCAACTTTATTACAGTAACATCTACATATAAGGCTATTAATATTGTTGATATTTTTATGAAAGAAATTTTCAGATTGCATGGTGTACCTAAAAAGGTAATTTCGGACAGAGATGCAAAATTTACAGATTTTTTTTAAGGCTTTATTTAAAGGTTTAGGCATGCAATTAAATATTAGCATTACATATCATCATCAGAATGACAAGAAAATAGAAAAGGTAAATCAAGTTTTGGAAGACATGCTTAGAATGTACGTAATGGATAAACTAGGAAAGTGGGAATATTATTTGCATCTGGTATACTTTTCATATAATAATCATTTTCAAGGTTCAGCTGGATTAAGTCCATTTGAGGTACTGTATGTATAAAAGTGTAATAATCCAATTTCTTGGAGTAGTCTCGTCAACAGACTAATGTTAGGACTTGAAATATTGAAATATATGGAACTAATAGTGAAATAGGTACATCATAATTTGAAGGTATCCCAAGATAGGAAAAAAATTATGTTGACTTAAAAAGAACTCCAGAAGAGTTCCTTAAGGTTGGAAAAATACTCAAAATTGGTGCCCAGATATTGTGGACCATTTGAAATTTTAGCAAAATTAGACCGATGGCATATCAATTAGCATTAACACCTACAATAAAAGTGCTTATTGTTTTCCATTTTTCAATTTTAAAGAAATATGTTCATGATACTACTCATGTGATTGAGTGTAATGTTATACAAGTGAAACCCGAAGGAGAATTTCAAGTGAAATTGGAATGTATTCCCGACATGAGAGAAATTTTACTCGAGAACCGTATCATCGGACAAGTCAAGGTGCAATGGAATCTCCTTAGTCCATAGCAGTCCACTTGGTAATTGGAAAGTAATATGTGAGATGCATATCAAATTCTATTTTGGGATGAAATAATGGAAGAATAAAATGATGAATAAATAATGACAATGAGGATGGTGTTAAATTTAAAGGGTGGGTGTATGTAAAACACCAAAAAATTATTAATTTGTTAAAAAATTTGAATAAATATTGTTTTATATTTGGACAAATAAAGTCAAAATAAATGTAATGGAATTATTATTATTATTAATTGAATAAATGAGAGGATTCGGGACCGAAGTAGCCATTAAAAGAGTGTTTGCTGATGGAATGTCCCTAAATTTTGAAAATTAAAAAAAAAAATTAGGCTAGTTAAACACTACCTATTCTAGACATTATTGAACTTGCGGAATGTGTCGTACTCTATCGTACTGTTGATTTGTCGTAAGATATTCTTACGTCCTACTTCCTTACTTTAGTTATGATTATTACTATGTTTACTTATGGTGTTGTAACGTTGATTACTATGCTATTCTTATGGTTACGCATTGTTGTATACGTTAGATACCTTGATTATGTACTTCATTGTTATTTTACAGGTGTCTACCATTGTATACTTGATTCTAGCTTAACTTTGTTTTTGGAACCAAAGTGGGTGGAGTGGCAAGATTAGTTTTCCCATGTGACTTCCTGAGAGGTAAAAGCTTCTACTTGTCTAGTGGGCTTACTTAGTTCTATTGAACAAATGCACCCTTAACCTGTTTACATGCAGGTGTACTTTAGCGATGGAACACCATTTTATGGAGTGCTGAACATTTGATCATTAGTACTCATACTTGCAGCTAGTGACACCTATTGGTGACCTACTAGTTGTTATTTTTGTTCCTTATAGACTCAGGCTAGTGACAACATCACTACCACATTTACCAATTATGTGACATAGAATGGTTATCTAAATGACACTTATTATTCATAGTGTAATTATTATCAACTGCTCACATCCTAGCATATTTGTATTACGTGTTTATTTTTACAAAAAGAAAATTAACTTATACTTCCATTTTATGCTTTTATAGGTTCATAATTCTTTTCTTAAAACACATCTAGGCTTAGTACTTAACAACACACCATGGCATATTGCATATGCCATGGTATTAGGCTTAGAGCCTAAAGAGTTCGATGAGAATAGTATTAAGGTGTATAGCCTATGGTATGTGATGTAAAGGACAACTTGTGCCTTGAATTAAAATTGGAGATGGAAAATTTATAAAATTTCACAAGGGGTTTATACCATCGCCTGAAATGGAGACAATCGATATTGAATCGATTATAAACAATAGAGAAGTGGGTTTGGAATTTTTTAATGGACCACAATATGGCATCATTAATTCACATTGGGAAGTGTGGTAAACCAACATAGGGTTTGGCTCCACGATGAGGTTTGGTCATTGTGTAATTTCGTTGCTTGCCCTTTTTCCTTTGCGTAGTAGGGAGAATGCAACCTCCAGGGTAAATGAAAGGTATGGTATCATTTTGGTTTCACATCATGTTTTTGGTTTGTATCTTAGTCATGATTTCATACTTCTCGCTAATCTCATTGTTTGGTGGTTGCAGGTGACAGGGCTGGCGAGGAGCGACATGGTTCAAAGCTCGAATGCAAGTCATGGGTGATACCATAACATTTATGGTGAGCTTATTAAACAAGTATTCATTTGTCACCTCTTGGATTTATGGTTGAGACTGAGTTTTATCCGATTGCTGGTTTGGGTTTAATGGAGTCTAGTTCCAATAGAAATCTGCATTATATGCAGCGACAGACCTTCGGGTTTATTGTGTGGTTTCGTTGGCCTTCGGGTCTGAGTTTATAAATATTTGGGTTTGTAATTATTATGATGTTGTTAGTAGTGATGGGAGCCTGGTACTTTTGACAGGCTCTGCATGTATTGTATAAATGGTGTTTTTTATTTATGATAAAATCCAAGGAAGCACCATTGCTTGCAATGGTGCCATAGCCAATGGGATCAACTGTGTAAACTTTATTATGGTTTTATAAACTATTTATAAATGTATTTATACGGTGTTCATTGCAATGGTTATTTATACTTGGGTTTTATGTGGCATTCGCCTTCGTGGTTGGACTGTGTAGATTTGCTTCCATTAATTGCTTTAGTTGTAATAATGTAAATGGTGACAACGTATGGCTTGGGTCCATGCTGTGGACGGAATGAGAACTCTCCATGGTAGCTGTGATAGCCTATATGGGTGCATACTTATTGTTTTACTATTTAATGTGTATTTAAAACAAAAGCAAAGAAGACTGAGGGTTTAAACCCTGCATGGGAAAACTTTGTTGTAGGTTGTTTCTTTGACAGGGTTAAGTATTGAAGTAGTTAGTTGTTAAATTAGTTTGTTGTTGATTCTTTAATGGGGCCAAGGCCATGGATTACAGAATATGTGAAAGTAACGGTCTTACGACCTCTATGTAAATAATTTTTTTAATGTTTACAGCCCGCATACAAACTATGTATAATGTGGCCTTATAAAATGTGGAAGGACTCTATAGGATTCGAATCATGGTAGTTGTTTATTAACATTATTTATTAAAATTAGGTTTTGTCATTTGTATTGGTTGTGATTTGGGACTTACGTTCCCATAGGATTCGATGCTGCAATATCTTGTATAATTTATGTGGTTTTATTATGCATGTGATTTCTGTTTATGTGGATTTTAATACGATAGATTTGGAATTTTGATATTTAAGCCTCTACTTCGTAATGTTAATAAAGTCATTATTTTTTATGACAATGTTTATTTTTAATGGGAAATTATTTGGTTAATGGCATAGGTTTAATTATACAGACCTTGAAAGGTCTGAGTTGGTTCTTATCTTAGCTCTAGTATGTGATGTTTAAACGTTATTCTTATATGTAATTACAGTTTCGATAGATTAGAATTATATCTCTTTTTCATTTATATATAGATATATATATATATATATATATATATATATATATATATATCTTACTAGGTTCTATTTAATAAATTTACTGTATTGTATAAATATATTTGAAATCTAAATCTGAACTGGTCTTTTTAATTATAATATGCCTCTGCTGACAATATGAAATCTGTCAGTAGAGTATATAGGCCAATTAATAGCTATGTACTTAATTTGAGAAGAATACCTAGTTTGTAGGAACGCACACTTTAAGCATCAAAGATAGAACAAAAGTAAACTAAAAGTGCAAAACCCTTATAAATATTTAAACATAAATTAAATTACAGAGATAAAACAAAACATCTAGGGTTAGGACATATAATGTAATCCCTGGCATAACCTAGCCAACACTTTAATATAGGAAATGAAATAGGCAGTTCAAAACCTCATACCTGAAAATTGAAGCTCCTTTAATGGCTGAACCATGCACACTCAATTAATGAGTATTAACAATTCATAGCCAGATCTAACCTTTGTATTAGATGGATGAATCACCTGGGAACTACCACGTTCCACCCAACCATGAACCGAAACTGTTCTTGGTTTCAATATGGATCCCCCCGAGATGGTTCCAACATGCAAGTAGCTTAGATCTCCTAAGGTGAGGCTTCCCTATTTTGTATATCAAGTCTGGATCAATTCTACTTCTTCCTCTTAGGGAAATGTTCTCCAAGAACTCTCTCTTGAGAATTAGTAGGCAGAATAATGACTCCAAAAAGATATGAGGAGGTCCCCAAGCCTCTCTTTGGCTTGGGACTTTATAGACAGACTTTTCAGTCAAAGGGGCAATTAAATCAAGAATTGCTTCATTTATTTATTTACCCTTTTCTTTTAATTTAGTACTTTTAATATTTAACTTAGGAATTTTTAGCTAGTTCTTAATTGAACTTTTATAGGTATTATACTATTTAATTTTTATCTTAGTAATAATAGTAATAGATGGAACTTTTCCTTCTTTCTCACATTATTAATATTATTACTATATTTATTCTTTATACATGCCATGTATAAAATACATAATAATATAACATTTGTTAACATTTGTCTTGGGGTATCACATATTGTTATCCTTATACTTACGACACTTTCTTCATTAAGATCAAGGTAGATGGTTAGGTGTACTAGGATAGGCAAATCTAAACATCCTTACATGTTGGATTCCCTCGTATAACATGGTAGTTCTTCAGTACTTGATGAGAATACAAAAATTTGAAATTTCATTTAATCACTTATAAATGATTATGATGACATCAATATTTTTCTCGAGTCGTTTTCACTTGGGCATCATTAATTCTTTTCATTAACTCCTAGCGCTTACCAGAGTCCATACTCAACGCTAAAAACAAGGAGTTACAAACGTAGTGCAATTCCAAAGCTCTTCACTCAACACTATTTCTAGGATGTACTTGTATGATACACCTAGGGATACAATGGCCAAGGATTCGATGTTCCAGAGCTTATGCTCAACATCAACATGGAAGGTTGCACGGCTTATCCCCAACACTTCCAAATTATCTTTTTCATGTGTTCCAAAGCTTCATGCTCAACAAAAATGTAATACTCATGTGCTTCATAGCTTCTTGTTCAACATAAACATCAATCACTCACGTGCTCTAGAGCTCCTCGCTCAACACAAAACATCTCATCAATCATGTGCTTCAAGGTCCACACCCAACACAAACAAGCATATATATATATCATCAACAATTTCCTTACACCCAATATATAAAAAAAATCATCATGTTCATATTCAATGGGGTCTTTGACCCAGTATATAAAACATCAAGATAACATCATAATCAATAGGCTCATGCCTATAAGTGTTAGGTCCAAAATTCGTAGGGAGTCTGTAAATTTCTTCTCTCCAAACTCTGAATAGGGTAAGCCTAGGAGATCTTCCAATCGCCTTACACAAAAAAGTCAAGGCATACCTTGATCTAAAGAATCGACCCATAATACAGTGGAAGGAGTCACACCATTGTTTTTACATGCACATAGGTCTCCAAGTGTTAGTATACTCGCATTTAGGTTTAAAAAATGATTTTTCTAGATTAAAAGGGTAAAAGGGTAGTGCTTCTTACCCATGGGTAGATTAATATCTCTCTTAGGAGGAAGTAAACCTCTCATCTCTCTGGCATGGCCCTCTCGCTACTGTTCATCCTTATTTAAAAATGTTTAACGCTATCGAGGTAACAGTTTCAATAATCCCAAAATGTAACTCTGCAAAATGGAAGAATTCAACAATAAGTAAAGAAAATTCCTTTAAAACCATAAACCTTGTTCTTACCAAAGAAGTGGTTACCCTTGGATGAATATTGGTCCATAATGACAAGGCCATACTCTTTCCACCTTTATTTAGTGACTAGTCTTTGGTACCCATGCCTCACCTATCAAAACAAAGCCTCATTATTTTCTTTAAATGTGATATTGAATTGATTTTGAATAAACATAGACTCATTTAGAGAGTTTACCTTCACCATAAATGATCAAAGGGACAATGGTTTTCTTCTCCGATCTCTCCATCCCTCTCTCTACCCTGTGCAATTAAAAACCTATTTGAGTTTAGTCTCATGCAATATCCTACGAAAATTGTTAATGAAATAGAGTGAAAAACTTGAAAAAAAAACAAACTTCTTACCTAATACACCCTTGTTGGCTTAGAAATATCTTCTTTCTATATTCGAAGGTGAGTATACCAGAAGCTTACACCTTACACACTAGAAATGGAAAATATATGACAGTGTGAAAAGGAGGAAAAGCGCAAAATGGGTCGATAAACACCATTATACCCAACATAAGTTGTTCATTAAACCAGGATGAAAATTTGAAGTCATGTTGGAAGGAATGTAAGGGCTCAACAAAGAACCATAGTGCAGCAAGGAGGTACATAAATAAACCACAAGAAAGCACCATATAAAGAAAGAAAAAAAACCTCACAGCCAAGTAAATGTAATAGTAAAACCCTAAAGTTTTCTTTACAACAGCAAGGATTAGGAAGAGTACAGATGGAGGGCCAGGATCCATTTTCCTTCCATGAAAAGCATGAGAGTTTTCCAACCTCATTAACTATGCCTCGATGGATTTTCAATTCGCAAGACAAGGCTTAAGAAAAATTTAAGGCTTCATTTAAAACCCCTTCTCCATCGTGATCTGTCATTTACCCTTGTAACTCCCTTTGGCCACATGCTAAACTTTGGAATAGGGTTTAAAACATAAGTTATGCCTCCTAACATCGCATGTAAATCCTCTGATCCATGCACACCCCTTATGCAATCACTTCACCTTATATAATTGGGGTATCATTTAAGAGAAAAACAAATTCATTATAACCTTATCATTTAATCAATGCATATCTCTAGCAATGC
Organism: Pseudotsuga menziesii; assembly: GCA_001517045.1. Taxonomy (NCBI): domain Eukaryota; kingdom Viridiplantae; phylum Streptophyta; class Pinopsida; order Pinales; family Pinaceae; genus Pseudotsuga; species Pseudotsuga menziesii. The sequence goes on from LPNX010475473.1 coordinate 40,306, forward strand.
ATGGCATAGGACTAGACTAATCTAAACCTTAGGATTTAATCCTAATAAAATAAAATAAAATATTTCTTTTCCTTAACAATAAACATATCACCTTGTCGAGAGCTATGATTATGATTTTGTCATAGTTGGAGTGAATGTCAAACGGACGAAAAACCCTATCTGCATACATGTAAGAAGTCCAATTAAAATTATCCATGAAAAAAGTTAAAAAATGATCTCACGACTAAGAAGAACACTTTAGGACATTTAAGTATATAAATTATATATCAAAATATTTTGTTTTTAATTGTTTATTTTTTTGGTTCATGACAAGTGTTCAAGAAATTAAGACCCCCAATTTTTTATGGATAATCTGAAGAGGCTGTTGAAGCATGGTTGTTGCGTCGAAAGGCGCTCTACAACCCAGTATGGGGGAGATCTTGTAACGTGATGTAACGTTTGTAACATGTCAGTAAAAAATAATAGTGATAGTGAATATTATGGGAGAGATCTTGTAACATGATGTAACATTAGTAACGTTTCTAACATGTCAGAAAAAAATAATAGTGATAGTGAATATTATGGGAGAGATCTTGTAACGTGATGTAAGGTTTGTAACATGTTGGCAAAAAAAATAGTGATACTGAATATTATGGGAGAGATTTTGTAACACAAAATAAAAAATAATATCACTTCGGCCACAAAAACAATCTAATATGGGGGAGATGTTGTAATCTTCCTACCTAACAAAACAATAAAAAAGTAAAAATTTAATTATCCGTAAAAAAAATATGTGAGTCAAGAAAAAAACACAAAATTGAATTATCCACAAAAAAATGTTGGCCTTGCACATGGTTTTAAAGCCATGTGCAAGGCATTCTAAACAACCCATGGTTTTATTGTACATGGTTTGGGAGGCTTTACACATGGTTTTTAAACCATGTGTAAGGCTTCCTAAACAACCCATGGCTTTATTGTACATGGTTTAGGAGGGCCTTGCAAATGGTTTTAAGACCATGTACAAGGCCTCCTAAAAAACGGATGGTTGTAGGAGGGCCTTGCATATGGTTTTAATACCATGTGTGGGGAAATGATGCAATGTTCATTCCTAACAACATAAAAAATATTATATGTCGGCCATAAATAATATTAAATATTAATAATAAAAATATTATATGTGGACCTTAAATAAAAGGATGTGTCTTTTGGTTTGAATCAAATCAATGGATACCTAAGAAGAGGTTTGCATCTTGAGATATTTGATTCATCTCGGTGCTTGATAGAGCCTAAGATTTGGATCTATGCTAGTTAAACTTAAAAAAAAAATATTTACGTATACATTTAATGATGATAATTTGAGAGCGCGTTATGTTTTGTGGTGGCGGGAGGCTAAATGTGTAAATAACATACGAGTAGGAAGTTAAGTTGGAATCTTTTTAAGAAATTGTTTAAGAATAAATACATGTCAGAGCGATATTATGATGAAAAGGCCAAGGAGTTTAATGACCTAATGTTGGGATAATTAAATATGGAATTGTTCGTAACTAAATTTGTTAATTTACAACATTGTGTACCATACCTAAAGGATTAAAAAGAAAAATTATATCAGTATATCAGTTTTTTACCTCATACCACAAAGATAAAATCAAATTTGACATGCCTAAGACTATGCATGAAGAAATTAGGAAACATAAACTATGTTATCTTATATTTAAATAAAGATATGAACTAAGTAGAACGTGGAAAAATAAAAAATAAAATGAAAAGATGGATCAACGAAGGAAAGGATTTAATCCTTCTCCTTTTAGGAAGGGAACGAGAAGCTATACAAATAATAGGCCTAGTTTAACTCCAAACAATGGATAAAAAAAGTACATGTGCTCTTAATAGTGGATAGAGTAACAATACAAAATAAATTAAATGTTGGGGTTGTAATGGGCCTGGTTGCGCTGAGAGGCGCTCTATAGCCCAGTATGGGGGAGGTCTTGTAACGTGATGTAACGTTAGTAACGTTTGTAACATGTCAGAAAAAAATAATAGTGATAGTGAATATTATGGGAGAGATCTTGTAACGTGATGTAACGTTTGTAACATGTCGGCAAAAAATAATAGTGATAGTGAATATTATTGTGTCAAGAGGCGCTTTACAGCCCACTATGGGGGAGATATTGTAACGTTACATACTGTTATGTAACATTATATATGTAATGTTTGTAATGTCGGCTATAAAATTAAAATTAAAATTTAAGAATGGAAAAGACGAAATACTTATTAATTATATTGAACAAGCTAAAGAAGAGAAGATCAATTACTAATAGGTAACCTAATTTGAAATAGCCCCTCCCTCTAATTTCAAATTCAGATCTAAATGCTCAAGCATAGAAACTAACGAATACAGAGCTAGAAATTCAAATTCGCCAACTCTATTCGCCCCACCTCTCGTGCAACCATAACTCTGTGATCTTCATGCCCTGTGATCTCCTTCTCCCACCACTGCATAACCTGATCCATCCTCAGGCATCCTCTACACTTGCATTCACACTGGCTCTATTTCTTTGCACGCTCAGCCCCACCTTTCTTCCATCCTCACGTACCCATCTCCACCTAATCCCTGCTACAGTTTCCCTCTTTTGTGCGTGCTCAATCCGGCAGATTCTTTCTCATTAGTCTGCTCTGCTCTTCTTTCCCTTCTTCATCTTTTTTTCTTCATCACGGGTTGCTCTTCAGCACTGGCAGCTTCTAGCTTCTTCTTACACTAAAACGTGGCAGCCGACTTTATATAGATCAGCTTATTGGTCGATGTGTGCTGGAAAGTTCAGAGGTTGGTAGGGATAGGCAGGTCAAATATTATAAAATGCATGACTTGTTGCATGAACTAGCTATGGTCGAATCTCACAAGGAACTAAACATTTGTTAAACCCCGGCCAATAATTGAAAGAAGTACATGTGCATGAGTGCTCAGGCATACATAGAATTTCATTAATTAAAAACAATATAGCAGCAATCGGGGAGCCCATCCCTCCATGTAGAGGTCTTCGTAGCCTACTTCTATGATATAACACCAAACTTACATCAATTTCTGATAGCTTTTTTGATAGCCTGAGATATTTGGTTGTCTTAGATCTATGTCAGAATTCTATTAAGTTATTGTCAGCATCTATGGGTAGCTTTAGACATTTGAAATTGTTGAAATTATCACGAACAATTATCGAAATGCTGCCGAAATGCTTGAGTAGTCTGAAGCATCTCCAATTTCTTGATGTTAGTGGGTGCCAACAGCTAAGCAGCTTGCATTTGGGAATTTACGGGCACAAATATATGGTATATCTGAATGTGAAAGGCACAAAGATGAAGTCGTTGCGGCAGGAATATCCAAGATCTTCAATTTACTAAAAGGTGCTATGGTATTCAATATATATATATATTAAACGATGTGTTCAGCACTGATGGAAGGAATTTTACCGTGTCTGTTATATAAATATATTTCAATATATATATATATATATATATATATTAATATAT
>LPNX010475482.1:0-108889 GCA_001517045.1 Pseudotsuga menziesii
ATATATACGTATGTGAAATAATTTCACATAAGGTAGTAGGAAACCCTACATAGCAAAAACAAATAGAAGAGTACTCTTATATGGTAGGAACATTATACCGTAAAAGGATATATATATATATTAGAATGAGTCACATGCATTGAATATATGTATATAACTACTTAGCTCAGGTATGTGTAAACCTCGTAGAGCACGATGGCCATAATTACTATGATGAATATTAATAAAATATCTGACCGGATTTTGAGCCACCATTTAGGGAGGCCTTATTTTCCTCTGCTGGCCTTAACTATTGGAAAAAATAAAGGCTTAGCTTAAGGAATCTTTATGATTTCTATTACCGTTGAGAAGCATGGACCAAGGAGGCGTTAAAACTCCTTGACTCACGGTATTCCATGATAGAAGGGTGTTTTCAATGCTTTATTATTATCATTAAAAATATCTCCCTGCGCAGGCATTAAGGGGAGAGCCGTTTTTTGTTATAAAAACCCTAGAAGGGTTGGGAAAGGAGGGGGGGTGCATTTTGGAAGGAGCACACTTGAAAGAGAGAGATAGTTGTAAGAATTATTACTTGAGGCTTTCGGATTGGCTTGGCGTGGGGACTGGAAAGGGTGCGCCAACGTTGAGGGAAAGATACAGCTCTGGGAACTCTGACTAGAGGCGGGATACACAGTATCCTCAAGCTCATGGTAAAATTCTGAACAAAAATCTAGCCGTGTTATGTTTTAACTAACATCTGAATACATTTATATATTACTTGCCTATAATCTATTGACTGCGAAAGGCATAGCACTAGGGGTCTGAATATATATATATATATATATATATATTGTTTATTATGCGTTGATCCCCTCTGTCCACAATGGGCACGGTTATGACTTGGTTATTTTACTTCCTCAGCAGCGTTGCTATCATTTACAACAGGACTTAATCGTTCAACCTCCATATTCAGTTTTTATGTGGAGGATTTAATTGTGCTATACCTAGATTCGACAAGTGGACCGAGACTCTTGAAAAACTTGACTTGGCTTGCATCTTTTAATTTTATCAGTCTTGACCCATTTTTGTTTATTTTTAAGAAAAACATAATTGGAACGCACGGCAGATGTTAACCCTCTAGCTGCGAAGAGTAAGATTTAAGTTTTAGTACATTTTGTTCTTATGGGATTCTTGCATGCAAAGGACAAGAGACCGTAACCCTCTGCTTCCCTGTTAAGTATAGATCCATTGGACAGGAATGCGACTGGGCCGTAGTGGGAGGTTATCTCTTCATAAGTGCATACTTCCCTTTTATATACGCCCTTTCGGTATGCTTGGAAGATGCATATATAGTTTATGAACCCAAAATATAAGGTTCAGCACTGTCATATAATTTATGAACCCAGCGCATCAAACAGAAGTTTCAGTCATGTCTTTGCGGTAAATGTTTCACCCTTTTTATATACACCCTTTTGGTATGCTTTGAAGATATAGAAATATATTTTATGTAATTTGGGTAGGAACCCAGCGTGTCTAATAAAAACCCAACGTGCTTTGTAATTTGGGTAGGAACCCAGCGTACCTTGTAATTTGATTGTGTTCTGGTCCCTTTTTCCACACTGGTTAATGTATCCAAGATCCTAGTTAGACTACCGAGTCTGTGATCATTTGCATTATTGTATTTTTCCCCTTGTAGTGCTAGATAAGCCGCAAGTGTGTTTCAGTTTTAATGGGTTTTGGTATCCTTGTTTAGGCAATGGTGTTTAACCTTTCTTAAAATAAAGAGGTTTATACATACAAACATTTTATACGAAATTCATTTGACGGGGAAGCAATCAAAGATGCTGATATCTAAGGTACTATAAACCTCCCCCCCCACAAAAATGATATACGATTTATAATGATATCTGAGTATATGAGATTTAGGTCTATACATTTTACTTCATAAAGATGCAGAGGTATATTGTCCTATGCAGATTGAATTTCTGAAAAAGACTCCTTGGGAAAACCCGGCGAGGATCAATAGAATTTGATGGCAACTTTTCAGTTGCAGTTGTAACCCACTTTTTCTTAAGAACGAAATAAATGTCACAAGCATGTGACACCTTTTGGTGGACGTAACCCCAAGGATGGGGTGAACCACATACTTTTGGTTGTCTCCTTTTCATGTGTTGAATTCTTTATAATTCCTCACTCTGTTTGTCTGCCTATGATGGTTTCTCTGTAAACTTGTTAATGGTTTTCGCTGCGTTGGAATATAACCGAGTAATGTTATTAAAATGATGTGTTGGAATGAATGCAAATTGCGGAGTTGTTTTTTTTTGTAGAGGAGGATGGATATGCAAGGTCCATGATTGATTTTTGCCTGTAGTTTGGACTCTCCGAATTTGATTGTACATGCTTCCATTGAATTGCCACGTGAAATTTGTCTCTAACTTAATTGACAAATGTTGTAGTAACAGCAAAACAAAATTTTACACATTTTTCGGCACTAAGGTATAAGAGGTATTTTATAGTAGTTCTTTTTCCTTCTTTATTTAAACAAGTAAAAGTCTTATGAAAGCAATTTAAAATTATCTGTTGTTTCTCAAGCCAATCCATTCCTATGAGAATATCGTAAGATCCTAGAGGTAATACATTTAATTTTACCTAAGTTTCAAACTGATGCATCATCAAATCACAATTTTCAACATAGTTTACTACTTTTTCGTTTAGTTCTTCTCGCTCGCTAGACTAGCCATGATTTATCAAATTTATTTAAAGGTAATTTACACTTTTCCACTATGCTAGGAGATATATAACTAAGACTAGCTCCACGATCAATTAAGATGGAAACAAGGAAGTATTGGACCATACCTTGCACTTCTACCATAGAAGATTGGTGGTATGCCTGTCGTTTTTCAAGTGCTGCATTGATTCTGTGCATTTTGTTGGCTACATCCCCAACTGTTTCTGCTTCCTGTATAGTGTGTATATTGCTAGTGTTTCCCTTCTGATTTGGACAATCTTTGGCATAGTGTGGTCCTTAAAATTCCCAACATTTGACACGTTCCCGTTGTTCAGTGTTTCTAACAAAATTGTTAGAAAAATCCCTGCCCTTTGATGATGCAGTATTGAGAGGTATCTTGTTCTTAAAATAAGTCTTACGGTAGTTTTTTTTGGAAAATTTTTGAGTCTTACTACCAAAACTCTTGTTTGATTTGAATCATCTTCTACTTTGATCAAATTGACTAGTATTTTTGGTTTTCCAACTTGGCAGAATTTTTCTTTTCTTGCCTTTCTCATAACAGAATTCTGCCTTCCTCATAGCTTCCTCCAAGGTTTTTGGATTGTGAGACTCTATCCGGTCCAGGTAAGAAGCTTAGGAATCGTTGAATTTTTGGCTTTTTATCTATTTTGTATGGTACGTACCTCAATAGACTTAATAACTTATTGCTCAGTTCCTTCATAGTCATGGAACCATGTTTTAAGTCATAAAATTCCTTGGCCGTGTCCTCATAATATTGTTTGGACAGAAACCTTCTCTTGAAGTATTTCTTAAAAACCCTCCAAGTCAAGTACTTCTCCTTCAAATTCTTGACCCTCTTAATATCTTGCCACCATATGTCGGCCTTCCGGGTCAAGTTGCAGATAGCCATTCTGGCCTTTAATCTTACACAGTAATTGTAGATTTGGAAATATTTCTTCATGCCCAACATCCACGCTTCTGCTTCCTCTCCTTTCTGTGCTTCTCCATTAAACATGGGAGATTTTATTTTCTTGAACTCTCGCGATATCTCCTCATAGGGTTTGTATTTATTTTTCCTAGGTTTTCGGTCACTGCTATCACTTATGTCTTTATCTACGTGAGCTTGGTCTAATCCTTGAGGAATATTCTCTATCAGGATCCTTTCCCCTTTTACCTTTAGGTTTATAAGACGTGTTATATTCAGTTTCAATAACACTCCTTTTATCTTTGTCTTGTTTATTCATTTTATCCAAGACATATTCATTTAATTCTAAAATTCTTTGGTTATCATGTCTGAGAGTTTGTAGTTCATTCTTCAAATCTATGAATGTCTGTAATAATTCAAGATTATTCAAATCTACATACAAATTGTGAGCATTAATGTATTCAGAGCCATTCAGAGCAGAAGCTTCTACATTCTCCATTTTCTGCAAAACATGTTTTTATATATATCGATAGAAATAGATAACAAAAAAATAAAGTAAAGTTAGTACACTATTTTTCCCTTATAAGCGAGTGAGCCTCCGAGGCCTAGTGTTGAAACCTAGCTCTGATACCACTTGTAACAATCCCTAAATTGGGTAATATTTTGTTTTTGCTGCATGTAATACTGAATATTTACTATGCACTAATTAAACAAAAGTTAATACTCTTAAATTGTCATCAAGTAATGTCATGACTATTTGTTTTCTTACTCGGGATCCAATTTCATAATTCGAATTGATGTGAGTAAAGTTGTCTATATTTTAACTTAATTGTAAACAATTTTTTATAGTTAATTGTTTGTTTCCAAAACCTGAGCTATGCAAGAAAAGTGTCCAAAAGTATTACTTAGTCGCTATGACTAACGCATCAACTTCTGTGAAACTGTGTATAGCCAAGGAAGTATCCTGCTACAACCAAGTAACCAACTCTTAAAACAATTTAACTCAAACAAAGGGAACACGGAAGATGTTACCTAGGTAAGGTCCTAGACCATACTCATTTTTGTTTTTCAGAAATATTTAGAAACTGTTTAAAACAAGTATCATCCAATCATTTTGTTTGTTTTACAGGCTTAAAAGTAAAGAGGTTTGTAAAAGTTTGGAGAGTACCCAAGGTTATAAAAGTAACCAAAATTTGTTGGTAACCACCACCAATTTGTTGGTAAGAACACCCTAAGTTTGCATACTACCCCATATATATGTAAAAGCTTTGATTTCGGAATTCAATGAAAGGTCATTTCAAAAGGCTTAAGCTGTCTGTGTCCTTATTGAATTAAATATTTGAAATAAAAGAGTATCTTGTACGATAGTATAGCTTCTAGCTGGGTGATAATCATTCGAACTCGAAACCCTAATGGGTTAATGCTTCTTGACAGTTGCGCCATTCCAAAGATAGGGTTGATGTAAGGCATCTTTGTCTGCCGAGTCTGTTTTCGACTCTTGAGAGTTGGCTCTGCTATGGTTCCAGTAGTTAGCAGAGATAGAGGAGCCGTCAGACTTGGCCCTCCATACTTGTCTTTGCAAGGTTTACTAGAGAATGGATTTTCAATAACAACATTCCAGAGGTACTCAGGTTCAACTTATGAAGCCGATAAGGTTCTAAATCAATCTCTCAATGTAGAACAATTTTCGTAACTTATAAATAGAGATTATAAATGCTTTACTAACAGTTTACCTGTATGTAAACGAAGGAAATAAGAAATTCTTTTTTGAGGCGACGGGGTTTGGATTTAAGTTAGCCAAGCTAGCCAAGAAACACTTACGGCCAGTAAGAGCTAGTGCCTTTCCTTCAGAGCTCGAGAGGAGTTTTCATTGTGCGGTTCAAAATGCTTGCAGCTTTTGTAATAATTTAATTATGGTGTATATAAATAGAGAAAAATTGTAATTGAGAGTTCTTATGTGGTTCTTACTCGGTTGTTCGAACCATTATATTTTTAATATTTGGTAAACAAAGTAAAGTATATCTATTGTAAACCAGCCAAGCTAGCTACCTGAACTCGATTTTGCTTAGCAAAATAATAACTGGGTTTGACTTGTACAATCAGTTGCTTTGCATGTAAAAATAATTGTTTTAATGAGTAAAATTTGTAGAGGTGTTTTTAGATTATATGTGGAGTCTTTTGAAATTCAAGCAAGTCTAAGAACCTTGCTGGTCCTATACTTTTCTTATGGATCTGCAGCAGTATTCCAACGATAAAGTTGAGTAAAAATAGCAATGTTAACTGTAATCCATTGCCATAGTGTTTTTTTGAAGGTTTTGATACTGTAATAAAATGGCTTGGGTCGATCCCTAAAAAAACCCTTATTTGGATTTTTAAAATTGTGTTAGGAATTGAATAGACTTTGTTTATTAGTCCTCCATCTGCTTAGTAATTATAATTTTTTTTTTTATAATGATGCAGTCGTAACAAGCTTGCAAAAGATAATTTTGGAAAGATTTAATAGTTGAATGAACTGCCAATGAATGGGTAAAGGAAACGATGTAAATGTTATTCATACCAGAATAGTATGTAACTAGGTTGGCTTTAAAAGTCCACAGCCTCTAATTACTGGTCGGTAGAAGGCATGGAAAAGATTTATATTGAATATTATCCTTTTCCTTAAAAAAGGTGTTTAATAATCATTAGGGTTAAATACTTTGAAATTTAAAGATACTTTCATTCTACAATCTAAGAGTTCTTTGTTTATATTTATACTTTTGAAATGGCCATGGAGTGGCCCACCAAAATACTATGTATTTTTTTTCATATTTACTTACTTTTAACTACAAGGTTCTAAATTCTTAATTACTTTGTAACATAATATATATTTACTAATATTTAGTTACTTTTAGCTACAAAGTTCTGAATTTGATTTTCTTTTAATTAGTTTGTAATCTCTTTAATATTCAATATTCAGAAGTGTATATTACTCTTATCCATTATATTGATAAAAAAAGAAGAAGAAAATAAAATAAACCTTAAAATGTAATTTATTAAATAGGATATCTATTCGGAAACAATATCAAAACAAACTTGAAGCCTTTAAAAAAGTGCTAAGGTTATCATCTCCACATATTTCTACGACATTTTTAAGATCTAAACTTATAAATCTTATAGGATCTTGTATTAATGTTTATCCATTTTATGTATTTTCTACACACCGTGTAATTTATTTATTTTGTTTTATAAATAGTAGAAGGTTAACTTTTGGATTTAGAATCGTATTTTATGCTTAGATTAAACACATATTTTTTTTTATATTAGAGAGAGAACTATTTACAACTAAATAGTGCACCCATACTCTAAAATCAGAAAATTTTCACATTTATTTATTCAATCCCACTTGTACTAGAGTACCTCACCATTGCTTGGTGAGGGGAGAAATACAGGGAATAAATATTTTTCAATCCCAAATATATATATCATAAATCTTTCCATTATTGATTTCTAGACAATTTACAATGAAGCTAAATAGAAATAAATAATGACAACGGATTAGAGTTGGAACCTGGAAATCTTGCAGAAAAATGGGACCAATACCCAAGGGAGACTGTTCCACCCAACCTTTCTTGAAGGAGCCAAAAATGTGCTTAAGACCCCGAGCTTGCTCCGTGCACCACTAGGACAGAGATGTCTACTACACATCATACCTCTGCAACTCAGCTCAGCAATTCACTTTAGCTATCCCCTCATCACATTCTTTGTGTGCTTGAGTTTTCAGTTTGCAGCAATCACAAAGTCATTCTCTCATAAATTAGAATGAGTGGTGAGCTTCGTGCTCAATTTGATGGTTTATATAAGATTACCTAGGTCTTAGGGTCAGTTTGGAATTAATGAGCCGCCCATATAAGTTCGCTTTCTGAGGGAACATGACCACTTTTTTAGGGATTATGCTCCTGCAACAACTATAAAGTGAATCCTGGTGCTGCCATTTGTCCATCAACCTTTTACAGTTGCTCCTTCCTCCTAGTGGCAGTGAACTCTCATTTAATAGTCTCCTTTAAATAGGTGTCTCCATTTATTAATTAATGAAACAAATAACTCTTCAATTATAGTCAGCTTTGACCACTTAGTCATAATAAAATTTAACATAATGTTTTGCTGAAATAAATATTAGATTTTTATTTTTCCATTTTTTTGGGTATGTTACATAAATATTATGAGAATCAACTCCATACTCTCATAGAGCAAGTGACCAAACTATACTTCTATAAACTCTCACTAACCCTACTAATATTTAAGATTTAATAGACATCCTCTTGTAATTAGTTTCTCCAACATTTAATATGAGAAAAAAACAACTATAGATCTTACCGTTTCTTACTCTCCTTTCAAACCCAAAACTTTCGTATACTCTTGCTCGGAAGAACACTGTTGGCGGATGAGAACAGTTAGAGAATAAGACATTCAGGTAAAGCTATTTCAGCTCGTCTCTCCATAGCCGACATTGAAGTCGAGAATAGTACCATTGACGGATGCAATGTTGATGATAAAGATGAGTACAAGGCAATTGTTTCCTTGTACTCATTGGTATGCTATTATATTTTATTTTCATCAAGATGGTGTTTATTCACGTTTACTTATGTACTGATGTACTTGTATATTGATGTTATTTATTTAGTTTAATGATGTTCTCATATCACTTATTTATAATGGATGCTATTTTTAGGTAAGTTAACTTTATTTACTAAATGAGGAGGCCAACTTACCTCTCCGTCTAAATGGGAGGAGTGGCTAGATTTTACCTAACCACTCACTCGAAAAGGCATCTACTATTTGGGCTTACTTAGTTCTTATGAATTAATGCATGATGTCTCCGTGGTTTTTGCATGTGTTATGTTGCTTAGCCTATTCTTGTGAATGTGCACTAAAGAGTGGACAAGGCCTAACACACAAAAAGGTTCTAAAACATAAACACTAAGGGTTTAAGGGCTTGGTGTAAAACAAAATCAAAATAAACAAGACATAAAATATAAGGAAGGGGTAAAAATCTAATCTATAGTGGATGGTAGCTATCACAACCATGTGATGGATGTGTGACTGCCTCCACATTTGCGCAGACTTAAAAACCAATCTATGGTTTCAAAACCATTATTTGGATGATGAAAATTAGGAGGGTAACGAGCTCTTGGTCAAGGATTTTGTTGGTGAGTCAAGAATTTGGCAGGTCATTTTTAGAGAAGCTAAGGCGATTTATCTTCGTGTAGATTACCATCATTCACTAGCTCATTAATTTTATGAGACATATTCTATTGTTTGAATAGTTTTCATGGTAGGTTCAGTGGTAGAGCATCTTGGGCTGTGCAATATGTCAAGCTACCACTTCGTAAGCCCATACACAAGGGATCTTAGCTAGCTGATTGATCGTTATGGTTTTTGAAGGGATTTGGGGGTTCTCTCTTCAGGCTGTAAGGGATTTGGGCGTTCAACAATGCCATGGTCTATGGATGAAGTGAAGCTCAGACATTTCATGGGGTTTGGGGTTTGAAAATGCCTGGGTCTATGGATGAAGTGAAGCACAGACATTTCGTGGGGTTTGGGAGTGCTTTATCAGTTCATGTAATTATTTAGAATGTAAACTTAATCATTACTGTGGTGAATTTTATTTTTTAAAGAAGAAACTACGTTTGGATTTCCATGTTTGAATGTTGTTCTATGTTCTTGTACTCTTGGTTGATTTAATTTAGGAAAATAGTATTCTCGTTTAAAGTCTATGCAAGTTTTTAATAGCGAGAATAGATAATGTGTAAATGGTTTTAAATGTTGTTAACTCGTAAAATGAAGTTTCTAACTCGTGGGTTTCATTTTTTTCTTTTTCATGTGTTGGTCTCTGTATAATTATTTGCAACCTTTGTGTATTCAAGAGCGTATCTAGAAAATGTGGTTTTATTATTTAATACTTATTTGGGCAAGATTTTTGTCAGAAGCACTGTATTTATGGAGGGTTTCTACATTCGTAGCGCCATTGCGAGCAATGGCACTAAGTGTAGTACTATTTGTAATTACTATATGGGCGTGAATAATTGGGGTTTACACTCACATTATAAGTTTTATGAAATGTAAATGTGAATTGGATTTACCTTCGTAAAAGCCTCAGTGATAATTTAAGTTTGTTGTTTTCAAATGTGTGTTTTTCTTCTGTATAGAAGCAAAGGAAAAATCCCTAGCTCTGTTTTGCATTTAATTCTTAATGTGATTTGGAAATGGTTATAATGCCATCGCTCAAAGCCTCGACCTTCCTTCTATAGGGTTTCTATAGGGGGATGGAAACACAACCCTAGGGGTTTTGAAGGTTGATTGATTGGGTTTCGTTCTTTTATTTTGGTTCATTTAAAAAGCAAGAGATTGCTTCCTATTCAATGCTTTATGGAATGTGAAGAATGTTGGGTTATCGTGCTTTATGTATGGCTTCAGACAACACTTATGGGATTCAATGGTTACATGGTAGAGTGAAACCTTGGTTTATTTATAGACTAGGGTATATTAATAGTCTAAAAACTCTATTACAGTTTTACAGAGGCTTGCACCCACGTTTAAGGAATTTCGATGGTTTAGTGTTTTATGGTCATGTTAATTTATTTCTTTTAAGAAGAAAAAGCACGCTTCGATCCAATGCTTAAGAGAAATTGAGGAATGGTGGTTATCATGATTTAATTATTTATTATGGCTTGGTAATTATTATATCAATGTTGGGAAAATTCCAATATGCCAGCGTTAGAATTGTCCTACCATTTTTACAATATGTCTCGTAGTTTTCACTTTGTGAAATTCAATAGTTGGTTGATATCGTGATACCTTGTTTTAATTATTTTTAATACTTTAAGCACGGAATGCTGCACATATTTTATGTGATTTAAAATTCTCATATTTTGGAAATGTTTGATATATGTGGACTTGGACTCCAAGGTATTTGATCCTTGGTTCATAACTTGGTTTGGTTTTATTGTTATCCCCTCAAATGTTTGTTTAATGGATAGCTTATTTAAATGATAGTTATCATTTATTTATAGTTGTAAATCCTTGTGAGTGTTTTCTAATGTTTTACTGTGAGTTTTATTTTCAAATCTAAGTTTAAACCCTTCGTGTTGATTTGTTTAAATGTTGTGTTTATAAAATTAGGTTTTAATATTTGTTTGATTGCTTTTCTTGGCTGCCCTATATTGATAAAATACTTTATTAGATATTTTATATTGTTACCATAATCTATGATTTCTATGTGTGGATTCAATATTTTTTTCTATGTTTTCAGAAATGTTTGATCATTGTATTTATAAGGACTAAATGTTACATCTATTCTATACCCTAATACATTATAGAAGCTTTAAAACCAATTTAACACAATCCTTATAAGAATTTTAAACTGATATTATATCGTAAAGTATTAATACATACTAAAACATTTATTCATAATGATGATGGGTGATTTAATGCTTTCCATGAAAATCCTAATGGTTGTAATATAAACCTGTAAACATAAATCTCTTACATGCAATTACGTAACTTGAAATGGCTTAAAAACCATCCACACTTCAACACCCAGAATTAAGAAAACACTCTCTATTTCTAACCTTAAAAATGATAATCACATGACCTTGGAACTACCACGTTCCTCCCAACCATGACCCGAAACGGTTCATAGTTATTAATCAGATCCCTTCGAAATCGCTCAAACATGCAAGAGATATAGAACTCCTAAGGGTGAGGATACTACTATTTACAAGTCATGCAGTATATTTTTTAAATGTTTTTTTTTTGAAAAATGCTCTCCTATCCCATCGAGGAATAATAATCAGACCCCCAAGCCTTCTCTTGAATTTTTCTTTTATAGATAATATTTGGAAAAATGGAAGTTGGTTTAACTTTAGTTAAATCAATATTTTACTATTTTCTTGAAAATAATCTTTTTATTTATTTATATATGTAATACATATTAATTTTGTTAACTAGGAGCTTTTACTAGTTCCTACTTCACTTTCATTTAAATATTTCGTTTATAATATAGTATATATGCCTACACTTTCACTTATTATTTTTTATATCTTTATTTCTTTTCACACACACACACACACACACACACACACACACATATATATTTGATATTCTCATAAGTGTATGTATACTTTCACTTAGACCCTTTCTCTATTTTTATTAAAATAACTTGATATATATATATACTTACATATTCAATTATTATCCATGCATCATATAACATAATTATTTATTTGATCTACTTCTTTAGTTTAAGTTAATTCTTTTAACAAGGCTTCAAGTAGGGTTTGGTCGGTCAACTAGGATAGGTAGCTCTAGATCTTCCTTGGATGTGGGATTACCTCATATTCATGGGAGTATCCTCTAGTCCTTAATGAGAAGTAGATTGAAATTTCAATTAATCAACTTAAATAAGTATGATGAGGGTTGGTTCTATTCAGAGTCTTTCCAACTCAACACCCTTAATTACAGTAACCCCTAGTGCTATTCAGAGCCTTCTCTCAACACTATCAATCGGGTGCTACACTAGTGAAATTCTAGAGCCTCTCTCTCAACACTAATACCACTTGTAATATGCATAAAAATCCAAGATAAAAAAATCCTTATATTATATATCTACAATCATATATTTAAAATACCTAACTATAACACAGAATTATTGAACAATGAGAGTTTAATTCATCTCCTTAGGTTTACTACTTTGATCAACCTTTCCTTAAACTCAAATTCCAACTCTGAAGATCTTGGTTTTAAAAATTACTTCATTGTTCTAAACCTAAATTACTAAATTTAATATTCTTCTTCATTGCTTCATTCCACAATGATCGTTCAACAAGGATCATTTTGCAAGGGCCCTTCCACAATGTGGATTGCAGATTGTGTGTCTCCGTCAAATTTATAACTAGAATTAACCCTCTGCAATGATCCTTCTGCAACAATACCGTCGCAACTTGATCTTCTACATTGATCCTTCTTCAAAAATCCTTCCACAAATGTGGATTGCGAAACACATTGTTAACATTTAATATTCATATTTCTTCAACGTTCCTTTCACAATGAGGATTTTGGATTGTGGAACTACTTTTTTTTACTTACAACATATATCTTTCTTAATTTAAGTTTTCTGCAACTTTTGTCAGTCGTCAATCCCTTTGCGACTTCAATATCCACCATTGATCTAATCGCCTTTTGTACTCCATATTGAATTTTCTGTACAATGCTTCTGGGTCGTTGATATTCATGCAGATTCAATCTCAATCGTCGATCTCCTTTCTTTGTGGGTTCCAAAATGAAGCTTGTGAAACATTTATCATCTGTTGATCTTCTTCCGGCTTAAATCCTAACCATTCATTTGTTTTCTTTGTGCGTCCCAGAAAATGAAGCTTCCTATACTCTTATCGTTCATTGATATATTGCGGATGAGATCTCAATCGCTGATCTTATATATTATGGATAAACACCTTTCACAATGCAGATTGCAAATTGTGGGTGCACTATTCAAATTCTTTGAATTGTGCTTCTATAATTTAGTCTTCTGCAATTATTATCATCCATTTATCTTTTGCGACTGATATCTCGACCGTTGATATTATTTCTTGTGGATCAACACCTTCCATAATGCGGATTGCGTATTCTGAGTACGCTATCGAAATTCTTTGAATTGCGCTTCCAAATTTTTATCAATCGTTGATCTTTTTGCGGTTGAGATATAGACCGTTGATATTATTTTTTGCGGATCAATACCTTTTGCAATGTTGATTGCATATTGCGGTTGCACCATCAAAATTCTTCAAATGGTGTTTCCACAATTTAGTGTTATGCAATCTTTATCAACCATTGGTCTCTTTATGGCTGAGATATCGACTCTTGATCTCTTTCTCGCTAATTCAACATGTATCGTTTAATTTGGGGTTTATTTCAATTTAAGTTCATTTGATCTAGAGATTATTTTGATATGTAAACAACTTATTGAGTATTTTTCTATGAACATGAAGTGATAACATATATCTAACTGTGCTAAGTTGATTAAATGAGATATATAAGTTTTAAATTTAAGGTTTCTCTATGGATATGGATTTCAGTTGGAATTCAAATTTCAAAATGAAAAAACATTTAAAACATGAAGTACATAGCGAAAAATGTAGGAATTTATGATATAGTTTTAAACAAGGTTTCAATCTATTAGATGCAGAATCATCAAATCTAAAGCATTCAAGTAATGGATAACAACAAACATATCCAAATAATTTTGTTCAAAATGAATTACAAATTACCACAGTAACAACATTTCTAGCAATCCTTGATGCGAGTATGGATGCCCAATCTTAGATGTATTTAAGAAAATAATCTAGCATTTGTAAAGGTCTAATAAACTACTAAGAACCATGGATATTTAATATATTGTACAACTAAATTCAATGATAATGTTAGCACCGGAATTGAACCGAAGGTTGCGGAAGGGTTCGCTCCCTAGTAACAGCAAAACCATTTTAGGCTGTGCCTCTAGCCCTACGCAGTCAGAGAGGGATCTCTCGTTCGTCACCAGAGAAGCTCCACATAAGGTTGTTAGTCTTGTGTGTCACCAGAGTCTACTCTGCAAAGGATTTTCAATCAACATAATCAGAGGGCTAGGATCCTGAATGGGGCAAAATATGTTGAGGAAGGTATATGGTGGGATTATTGGGGGATAAGGGACCATGGGCACATGGAGTTGAAACTTGCGCAAGAAATGATTACAGATGGAAAGAATGATGAAAGGTAGCAAACCGAGGCAAGATAGTTGCTGATTTCCTAATCAGGAGATTTTAGCGGGCATTTTAGAGGACAAGGAAGGGCAGCCCATCACATGGAGCATCGGTGAAATGAATTCCATGTAACTTTAGAATAACCATTGTTAATGCCTAGAATAGCAGTCGGAGCATAACAAGTATGAATTCCGATCCACTATACCCTATGTCGCAGGCATGAAAAGCAATAAGCAAAATGGAGTGGAAACAAGAAAAAACAATTTACATGTAAAAGGAAAGCACTTATTAGGAAAAACAACAACACATGAATCTCTGCTGTGAATGACAATCTTCCACTGTAATTTATTCATACATAGGTATCAATCTTTACAAATGGGAGCCTCAGCCCAGGATTGTTTCCCAATCCAATTCACTAACTTTTTTTCTCCCTCTATTGGGAGCGTTTTTATAGAATCCTATTGCTAAGACTACCGAATAAAAAGATGTTACAAGTCACCATCAGGCACTAACAGTGAAAAGAGTGGACTATCGGCACGTTTTACAAATGGAAACAAACATTATGGCGCTAGTGGGTTTATTTGGCCCGGCTAACAGTTCGACACGTTCTGCCACCACGACGGATGATGAGTATGATGCCTGCTTCTATACTTTGAGGTGTGTGCTTCCACTACGTTCAAATGCAAATTTCTGCATGGGCACAGACTGGCGAGGTATTCGGCATCCTTCTCCAGTCTAGTCACATCCACCACTTCCTTCTCCACCGGGTAACATTGTTATATGTGGGCTCTCGAAGAAGTGTCACATTGCTTATGGCTGATATAGACCTGCAGGGTGGCTCATCATTCTTATACTCCTCACCACTAGTGAGGTGAATTCTCCCACAGGAAATAAGGTGTAGAAGATATACACCAGCCCCATCACCCTTGGAAAGTGGACTTCACAAGCATGGATGTTAGGGCTTTAATCCCCTCATGCTCTCATCTCAATGAATTTTTACACAGAGAACAACCAATGGCTGTTCCTTTCTACGGAGGCTTTGGTGGGCATGATGGTATCAGGGGTTCCTGGAAAAACACCTACAGGGGGTAAGTGTCCAGGTCTCGCATCGTCGGAGATGCGGGTATCACATCTAGGCCCCAATGGCTGGTGTCACCATTGGCATGTAAATACCAGGGCGACGACTGAGCATGGAACCTGCTCACCAACCATCAACACCCCCAAACGGACAAGATTTTCAAACTAGATCTTCATCGTCAAACTTTATCAGGCCTCTACAACTTCGTGGAAGAGAAGAACTCAGTTTCTTTTGGAGATATGTTGGTTCACTCTTGTTGAATTGAAGGCAGTATTTATAGAGCTTTTGAGATTGATCTTCGCACAGGCTGGTCAACATTCTTACACATTCTGTCATTGAGTGTATCTGATCACAACATGTGCGAAGACATGAGCAGGGTGATCCTTTACTTGCTAGGGATCTAGTCATTTGGATTCATCGGCCATGGCGCCCTACTGTCTATTGCAGGGAGCAGTTGTGGACACCATCTGGTATAATAGATCCATGCTACATACTTCATTAAATGGACGATCCCATGTTGTGTACGCTCTACCTCGTGTGGGTAGCATATTTGCCAGCTACCTTCCTCTCTTCTGTAGGCTAGCTCATGCAAAATCCACCTCACGGGGATGGCTCCCCTTAAAGTGAACACACACCACACTGGCGAACCAAAAAAACTGTGCCACTGGACAAGACTTCCACCTCAGGCATATCCTGAACGGCCTCAGAGGAATCAGCCAATCTACGACGAGGAAGATTACACATGTGAATGCCCCCTCCACTATCATTTCCACATCGGGTGGGAGGTCTGCACCTTGGTAGTCTTTCTTAGCCGTTCGATCAAAAGAATCTTCCATATCCGCCATTCATGTCCCACACCTCCTATCGCCAAATTTTCTCTTCTGAACGCCACGGGAAGTTTTGGGACCGTGGCACATTCTGAGTTGTCAATCGAGATTGAACCCCCTGCAGCCATCGATCAGAGTGGGCCCTGCCCTTTTTTCAATGGAGAACTCAAATATTCATTCGAGCTGGTTCACCTTGCGAAATGAACCATAGACGTAGATCTACCCTATTCTTCATCGCGACCGTTGATCTTTATGATCTCTACCCCTTTTTGCAATGTAATATTGTGGATTTATCCACACAAGTATGAAGTGTGAAATTATTGTAGGCCGTAGATGTGCCCTAGGCTTCATCTCAACCATTGAAAGCCACTGATCTTTAACATGTTTCACATTCTGGGATAGAAACTTTGATTGCACATGTTTGCTCATGCGACGTGGTTCAAGACCATTGATCGTCCTTCGATCAATCACAGCCCTTGAATAGGGATCGTACCCAATGTTACCATACACCTGCCACATTCCTCATTGAAAGATGGTCACATGAGATTCGAGGGGCTGGGACCCTTACCGAACCTCTGTGAAGCCC
The DNA here is from genome assembly GCA_001517045.1 of Pseudotsuga menziesii. Taxonomy (NCBI): domain Eukaryota; kingdom Viridiplantae; phylum Streptophyta; class Pinopsida; order Pinales; family Pinaceae; genus Pseudotsuga; species Pseudotsuga menziesii. The sequence goes on from LPNX010475482.1 coordinate 16,896, forward strand.
TCAAATCAACTGTTAAAAATGGAGTGTTAACAACCGGCTCCACAAGGGATGCTATCCTTCTAGCGAGGTAGAAAAGAACCCCCATAAACCAAGTGCCAAATCCATTGGGCCACCTTTATCTTTTCTTGGACACCTCCATTCTACTTCAAGCTACTTCTCCAACGAATCTGTTCCACTCTTGCAAATCATGTTGACGACTCTAAACCTGTGCTAGTAACTAAAGATGGAAACAAACTGAAAACAATAATGAAGGAAATGCTCGATAATATATGAGCTTATTTTCTCCTACCTACTCTACCTAACTTTGTACATAATTCCAACTAAGTGAAGTCGGATTTCCAGTGAATCCAACCAAGCAACTTGCCTAAATATTTTTTTTCTTGCATGGTGCTCGATGGACCAAAATGAAACAGATAATGGGAGAAGGGAATGATAAACAAACTGATGTTTAAGGAAAAGACATGACCAATCATTTCCTTCACCCAGACCCTCCATGTATTTAGCCACGAGGTCATGGAATTCATGGAAACCTCCAGCATGTTCTGTGACCTACTCATGGGAAAACTACCTAGAGCTTCCCACTTCTAGAGAGTCGTCAGGCTAACACTTGGGAGATTGTAGACGAGGACCCTCAAAATTTCTCTCTAATAGAATATCCCTCTCTTCGTCCAAAATTTCTGCAGTGAAGGTTTGATGTGCTTCGAGAGGGAGGTCCTCGGCTTCTCCATTGGAACCTAGTAGGCATACTTCTTCTGGGTGAGGTGGCGTTCCTGAAAATGGAGTAGCAAAAAAAGTGTTGATTTGTAAACTACTGCATCTATCTCCCTTTTTGTACAAGTTTTTGGCATGCACCACCTCTGTTTCTTTCTGCTTTTGCTTGGATTCTTTAATTAGATGACTTATCAATTCAAAAGAGGCATAGCATAAGGGTAAGCTATCACCTCCAGTTCCCTCATCATCTTTCCTCAGTTCGACCTCCTAATTTTGCATTGCACTTTGACTTCTTTCATCAGAAGGTGTCATTTCAACAGCTAGCTCGTTCTATAGGTACTCTTCTTCATATTCGTCATATATAGGCACACCAAGTTCCTTCTCAAAATCGTCTTTAGTTGACGAAGAGCGGGCCAAGTCTCCATCTTCATAGAATAGTCCTGCGGGACCATTTATTTCATCCTCAGAACGGTCATCTTTTCGTATATCGTGAGAGGTATTTGATGGGCTGTATGCTTCCTTCTTTTGCTTGTAGGGCCCAACCAATTTGTATGCATATGCTATCTTACCACCATTGTCTTGATCTGATAGCTTCCTAGACATCTTAATGTTTTCCTCAAGCTCTACGCAATCAGCGAACATCTACTGCAAGGTGGTTTATTTTCTCTCCAAAAGAAGCAAGGACAGGTCAGGAGGAAAGGTGGATACATAATAGATCTTAGCAGCGTTCTCAAGAGGTTGAACTTCCTTAGGCATGTTATAATAAAAGCTTCCAAATATTCTATTAAAACTAGATATGGCCTCACCTTCATGTCTCCTCAAAGAATAAAAATCTGAAAGCATCTACTCCAATGGTCAGCTCCTTCCCCAAAACCTCAAGAATGTACAAGAAAGCTCTTCCTAAGTGTTGATGGACTTAGGATGCAAGTGTTTAAACTATAATTTGGCATCCCCTTGCAAGGATAGAGTGAACGTCCGCACACATATGTCGTCATGTTCTATCTCGAACAGATCAGAGAAATGCTCAGAGGCTTGTACATGTTTCTCAACAGTCAAGTTTTAAGATTCTCCGTCGAACTTGGGGAGGTACTTGTAATATTTTGCGGGAAAATCATGGAGAACAGGAGGTAATTGCAGTGTTTTATTTCGGCTTGGAGAAGTGGGGGAGACAAGGTTAGGTATGATAACTAAAATATCGCCCGAGATTTCATGAATTTCACATGGGTTTCCTCTGATATCGAGAGCCCCTAGATGAAAATCTAGGTCGAAATCAGATGTACAAGATGACGCAATGCCTACGGTTCGTAAAGAAGGATATACAAGAATATGTCCATGGCTCTTCTTAGGATGAGCTAGGCTAGAGAAAGCCGTTTTGATAAATTTGAAAAAAGACAAGAGCAAACTTACAAGGTAGGATAAGGTATCCTGGAAGAAACACGGACTCGAGTGCCTGGACCTCCTGCCGTGCATTTTTGAGCTTTATGAGGGGCTCATTTTCTAGGCGGGATTGACTAGCCTTCCTTAATCATTAGATTTTCTAGATTTCATCACCAGTGGAGTCACTGAATTATGAATCCTTGAAGAGTGAAGTAGCTAGGTGAAAATTTCTCAACCTTCTTGGTGTCTGACCAATTGTTCACCATCAACGGTCAGATCTAAATCTTTGTCGTTCTTCCCAGGGAGGATTTTCAAGTTCGGTCACCAGCAACAGCGCTAGTTTGTTAGCACTGGAATTGAACCAAAGGTTGCAGAAGGGTTCACTCCTGGGTAACAGCAAAACCACTTTATAATGCACCTCCGGCCCTACGTAGTCAGAGAGGGATCTCTTCTTCATCACCAAAGAAGCTCCACATAACGTTGTCATTATTGTGTGTCACCAGAGTCTACTCTGCAAAGCATTTTCAATCAGCATAATCAGGGGGCTAGGATCCTAAATGGGGCAAAGTATGTTGAGGAAGGTGCATGGAGGGATTATTGGGGGATAAGGGGCCATGGGAAAATGGAGTCAAAACCTGTGCAAGAAACGATTACAGATGGAAAGAATGACGAAACGTAGAAAACAGAGGCAAGATAGCTGCTAATTTCCCAGTCATGAGATTTTAGCGGGCGTTTTAGAGGACAAGGAGGGACAGTCCATCACATGGAGCATCAGCGAGATGAATTCCATGTAACTTTAGAAGAACCATTTTTAATGCCTGGAACAATAGTCGAAGCATAACAAGTATGAATACTGAACCACTATACCCTATGTCGCAGGCATAAAAAGCAATAAACAAAATGGAGTGGAAACAAGAAAACAAAATTTACACGTAAAAGAAAAGCACTTATTGGGAAAAACAACAACACAGGAATCTCTGCTATGAATGATAGTCTTCCACTGCAATTTATTCATACACAGGTATCAAGCTTTACAAATGGGAGCCTCAGCCTAGGATTGTTTCCCAATCCAATTCACTAACTACTTTTCTCCCTCTATCGGAAGCGTTTTTATACAATCCTATTACAAAGACTACTGAATAAAAAGCTGTTACAAGTCACCATCAGGCGCTAACAGTGAAAAGAGTGGACTATCACCATGTTTTACAACTATAAACAAAGATTATTGCACTAGTGGCTTTATTCGGCCCGACTAATAGTTCGACATGTTTGGCCGCCACGGCGGATGATGAGTATGATGCCTGCTTCTATACTTTGAGGTGTGTGCTTCCACCACGTTCAAATGCAGCTTTCTGCATGGGCACACACTGGTGAGGTATTTGGCATCCTTCTCCAGTCTAGTCACTTCTACTACTTCCTTCCCCACTGGGTAACATTGTTATATGTGGGATTTGGAAGAAGTGCCACATTGCTTCTCACTGATATAGACCTCCATGGTGGCTCATCATTCTTATACTCCTCACCTCTAGTGAGGTGAATTCTCCCATAGGAAATAAGGTGTAGATTATCTACACCAGCCCCATCACCCTTGGAAAGTGGACTTCATGAACAGGGCTATTAGGGCTTTAAAGCTCTAACGCTCTCATCTGAACGAATGTTTACACAGAGAACGATCAATGGTTGTTCCTTTCGGTAGAGGCTTTGGTGGGCGCGATGGTATCAGGGGTTCCTGGAAAAACACCTACGGGGAGTAAGTTTCCAGGTTTCGCATCGTTGGAGACACGGGTATCACGTCTAGGCCCCGATGGCTGGTGTCACCATTGGCATACAAATACCAAGGTGACGGGTGAGCATGCAACCTGCTCACCAACCATCAACACCCGCAAAAGGAAAGCCTTTTCAAACCAGATCTTCATCGTCAAACTTTATCAGGCCTCTACAACTTCATGGAAGAGCAGAACTTAGTTTCTTTCAGAGGTATGTTGGTTCACTCTGGTTGAACTAAAGGCAGTATTTATAGAACTTTCAAGATTGATCTTCACATAGGCTAGTCAACATTATTGCACATTCTGTCATCGAGTGTATATGATCTCAACATGTGCAAAGATGCGAGCAGGGTGATTCTTTACTTGCTGGGGATCTAGTCATTTGGCTTCATCGGCCGTGGCTCCCTACTGTCTGCTGCAGGGATCAGTTGTGGATGCCATTTGGTACAATAAATCCATGCTGCATACTTCATGAAATGGATGTTCCCACGTTGTGTAGGCTCTGCCTCGTGTGGGTAGCAGATTTATCGTCTACCTTCCTCCCTTCCGTAGGCCAGCTCACCCAAAAGCCACCTCACCGGGATGGCTCCCCTTGAAGTGAACACACACCACACCCGCAAACCGGTAAAACTATGGCACTAGACAAGACTTCCACCTCAGGCATATCCTGAATGGAATCAAAGGAATTGTCCAATCTGTGATGAGGCATATTACACGTGTGAACGGCCCCTCCATTGTCATTTCCACACTGGGTGGGAGGCCTACACCTCAGGAGTCTTTCTTAGCCATTTGATCAAAAGAATCTTCCATATTCGCCATCCACGTCCCATGCCTTTTGCCGCCAACTTTTCTCTTCTGAACACCGTGGGAAGTTTTTGGACCGTGACACGTTCTAAGCCATCAATCAAGATCAAACCCCCTACACCCATCGATTAGAGTGGGTCCCACCATTTTTTGCAATGGAGAACTCAAATATTCATCCAAGCTAGTTCACCTTGCGAAATGAACCATAGCCTTAGATTTGTCCTCTTCTTCATCGCGGTAGTTGATATTTGCGATCTCTACCCCTTTTCGTGATGTGAGATTGGCTTTATCCGCACAAGTATGGAGTGCGAAATTATTGTAGGCCATAGATCTTCTCCAGGATTCATCTCAACTGTTGAAAGCCGCCGATATTTAACATGTTTTGCATTTCGGGACAGAAACTTTGATCATGCATGTTTGCTCACACGATGTGGTTTCGAATCATTGATCTTCCTTTGATTAATCACAGCCATTGAATAGGGATTGTGCCCAATGCTACCATACACCTGCCGCTTTCCTTGTTGAAAGATGGTCACATGAGATTCGAGGGGCTGGGACCCTTACCGAACCTTTGTCAAGCCCTTGAATCAACTGTTAAAAGTGAAGTGTTAACACTTAATAAAAACAAAGTAAGAACTTTTCACCATGTTGAAATAACAAAATCTGGTATAAGGTAAACCTCTTACCTACAGATGCATGACTTGTAATAGCTATATGACCCTACACGCTTCAAACAAAAAATTTAATAGGATTACCCTATTCTAACCTGTGGAAAATGTAACCAGATAACCTCATAACTCCCACGTTCATCCCAACCTTGACCCAAAACCATTCTTGGTTCTTAATCGGATCCCCCAAAGCTAGTTACAACATGCAAGAGAAAACTAGAAATCCTATGGATGAGGTTACTCGTATATTGAAGTTTAGGTTCTCTATTCTTTAATTACTCATTTTTTTTATTATTTCTTGCCAATCCCCTCTTGTAATAAAAATGATCAGATCCTCAAGCATTCTCTTGGAATTTTCTCTTATAGATATTCTTTTCAAAAAAGGTAGCCGCTTATCTTTAAATAAATCAATATTTTAATACTTTCTTGAAATTAACTCTTAGTTTGACTTTTATGTAATACATATTAATTTATGATAACTAGGAACTTTCTATGAGTTCCTACTTGAGTTTAGAAAATAATTCTTTATTTATATATTTCAAAATAACTTATATGTGTGTGTGTGTGTAAACTTTAATCTATTCAATTTATCCATCTTTTATTATCCATGAATTAAATAGCATAATTGTTTATTCAGCGATGCTTCCTTATTTTATATTAATTATTTAGAAAGGCCTCATGTGGGGTTGGTTGGTCAACTAGGATAGGTATCTCTAGATTTCTTTGCATGTTGGATTACCTCGTATTCGTGGTAGTATCTTGTAGTCCTTGATGAGAAATAGATTTAAATTTCAATTTTATCAACTTAAATAAGTATGACGAAGGTTTGGTGTTATTCAAAGTCTCTCCAAATAAACACCCTTAATTACAGTAACCCTAGTTATGTTCAAATATTATGCTCAACACTATCAAACATACACTATACTAGTGAAATTCCAGACATGTTTTCTCAACACTAATACTAGGATGCATTTGTATAATACATTTAGGAATATAATGGCAAAATATTTGATGCTCCACAGATTATGAGCAACATCAAGTTTGAGTGATCCAAGGATTATACCCAACACTTCCATTCTTTAGTTTTTGGGGTTATGTATGTGCTCTAGATATTATGCTCAACAAATAGTCTCATAACTCATGTGCTTGAGATCTTATTCTCAACACATAATCTCATAACCCATGTGCTCGAGAGCTTAGGCTCAACACATCATAGAAATCAATCAGGCGATGAATCTTCTACACAATACATCACAAAATAATCATCTTAGTATAAGTCAGGGCTTGTGCCCAATGACATAATAATAAATCGAGTACATCAGGTTCGATTCCCAATACAACAACAATAGTCCTTTTCCATGAGGGCCTATTCCCAACACATATAATCATATAAAAAGACAATAAAACATATGCGTTGGGGCTTATACCTAGTATATCTATATAACAAACATAACTCATGTGCAGTGGGGCATACACCCAATATATAGACATAAACAGAGCATCAAAGTAAATCATGTGCAGTGGGGTGTGTGCCCAATATAGTAAAGGCCAAAATTCGGGATATTACACTATCCAAGATTTTTAGATATACAGATCTTGGAACCAACTATCAGCCAAATCAAATCCATATCTAAATCATCTAAATTTTATAATCCACTATGGTTGTGTGCAAGTGATCCTGAAATTAATTCACTTATAACCTATGTTACCAAATCATTATGGATCTCCAAATCAAAATACAAGCCTAAGAATTTATTAATAAAACTTATCTTAAATCAATAAAGGTCATAAATCCCTTTCCCCAACACTCTGAAATGGAGTAACCCTCAAATTCTCCCTATATGCATACTTTTAAATTTATGCATACCTGGAACTGAAACATCGATCCAAGTGTATAATTGAAGGAGTCGTGCCACTATTTACATCCACAAAAAACCTTCTAGATTTAGTATAACCACAACTTTATAAGTTATAAATGTTCTCATTAAAATATTTAAGGTTTAGCGATCTCACCTCAGGAAAGAGTAAGGATACTCATGAGAGAAGGTAACCTTTTCGTCGCTCATGGTATCCCTTATGCCACCTTTCATCCACAATTTTTTTTAAGGTAGTAAGTTATCTATTAAATTCATTACTAAAATTGTAACCCTACATAGAAGAGATGCAAACCTAAATCCTACGCGTATTTAGAAGGAATTTACCTTTGAATGAGGGATGAGGCCATAATGGAAATTTCGAGCTCATTCCAACATTTGGGTGACCATCATTGATGAATCTGGAGTCTGGCCTCACCGTACCAAAACAGTGAAATAATGTTAATATATATTTACTTAAATTTTGTAGTGGAATGTCAATAAACAAGTATATTGACACATAGTCATACCTTCACTACACACTCAAAGGGACAAGGGTTTTCTCATCCTATCTCTCCTCTCCTTCATTTTCCCTGCATAAACAAAACAAAGTTGAATTATCTTTGATGACATCTACGCAAATTCCTTAATGAAATAAAGAGTTAAAGACTAGAAATATTAACTTTTTACTAGTTAAAACCTTGTAGTCTTAGGAAGATCCTATGCCAGTAATCAAAGTAAGCACACCGAGGTATCCACCTTACTACACGAAAACAAGAGATGGATAATACTATGTAGGGGAGAACTGGCATCCAAGCGGCCATTATCCACCATAAAATACCAATAAAACACCATTAAAAAATATTTAAAGCGTAGCGTATACATTTAATAAACCAAGCAAGAAATTGTAGAGATTCTAGAAGGAAAACATGAATGTGTCCAAGCACCATCATACAACATGGTGTTTCAGAGTGAAACCTCCAGCAACCACCACTGTAAACGAGTAAAAAATCCTTACAACCATGTAAATGTGCCCATAAAACCCTAAAAGATATTTCCAACGATAAGGATCTGACAAGGTACATATGGAGGGCATGGGGCATGGGCATGGATTTATCTAAAAGGATTAGATAAATCCACTTCTTTCATTATGCCATGTTGCATTGTCAACTCGCAGCCAAGTTTTATTCCAAAAAAATTAAAACCTCCATCGTCACAAGATGGTGTCCACATTGTGAATCCCATGGCCACATGTCAAACCTTGGCATAAATTTTATAAAATAGTCATCCAATTGTATTATCGTCGCCTTTCTCATTACATGTGAATTTTGCAAAGCTATCACCCTTTTCCAACACCTTATGCAAGTTAAGCTAAGAACCTTAGTATCACACTTTAAAGCATATTTCTTGGGACTAAAGTCCAAGATCTAGGATTTAATCCGAGGTAAACAAAAAAAATTATTTCATTCACCCAAAGCATTAAAATATCACCTTGACGAGGGATACAAACCCGGTTATCATTTTAGATGGAGTCAATGTTAGACAAACGACAATGTTGTCATAAAACAAATAAGAAGTCCATTTAAATTTATCCATACAAACATGTAAAAATGATCTCACAACGAAGAAAGATACTTTGCGACAAACAAGTATATAAATTATAAAAATGGTACCAAAGCACATTTACAACACTTGGCCAAAAAATACCAACACTCAAATTAATATAAACTAGAAAACTAATTCTATTGTTATGGTTTGACTCTGATTTCAAATGGGAAGAGAAGAATAACCTTGACTTTGGAGGAATCATGGTGGTATGGTAAGTTCCGCTGAACGAGAATCACATCCTAAAGATATAGAAAACAATGAAGACAGTAATATTAGAGAGGGTGAAATATGGGTGAATCAAAATGAAAGTAGGAATGATAACCCATCTAAACTTCTACAAACAGTAAAAGATTTAAACGCATAATTGAAATGAGTTAAGGAAGATAAAGAAAGCACTTTAAAAGCACACGAATAATTAAATAAAAGTTCTTCTAACTAAGCTACCTAGTAATAAAGAGAAAAAGAATAAAGGACCCGAATTAAATATGAAAAGAAATACACCTTATAAACGTAAGGTAAGAAAACTAGATTTTTCTAATCACGAGGCTGAATCTTCAAGTGAAGAATCAACTAAACACAGTAAAAACCAATATAAGGATTCGATTGAAAGTAGCAATAGTAATCGACAGAAGAAAAAAAATGCAAACCATATGATGAGATTAGTGGCGAGTTTATAAATATCAAACCTCCAATGTCCAATGGATAAATTGAAAAGGAAGAAGACATCGAATCTTGTATATCTCGGATGAAAAAGTACTTCCAGGTCTATAATTATTCTAATGAACTAAAACCAAAAATGGCAATTTATAATTTGACAGGAAAGGTCGATATCTAGTGGCAAGTTATAAAAAAATGAAAAGAATTAAAGAACATTATGTAACGTGGAAAAAATTAAAGAAATTTTTTAAAATAAAATATTTATCGGAACAATATTATGAGGAAAAATGTATGAATTCTATGAATTCCGATTATGTACAATGACTATGAACGAGCTTTACAACAATTTTTTAAGTTTATTATGTTATGTACCTTACATTACTCATGAAAAACAAAAAAATTAATGTTTTTTTAGTTGTTTACTTCTTATGTTTAAACAGAGAATCGAATATGATACTTCGAAAATTCTTTAAGAGGCCATGAGAAAATCAAATTTCTGCTATGATCAAAATAAAAACAAACGAGAGAACATACCTAATTGGAAAAATAAAAGAGGTGAAAATTTTGAACAGAAAAAGGAAGGTACTAAGTTTTATAAGAAATTTTAAAATAATTATCGGGAATATAAAGGTAATAAATTTAAAAATTTCAAACAACAAAATACCACGAAAATAAAAGAAAGGGAAATACCCACTGCTTTTAATAAAAATACTTCACAAAGGGAGCCATTAAATTGTTGGGAATGTGGTGAACTAGATTATGTTAAATATTGTCCTATAAGAATGAAAAGTCTCAATAGTGTGCATACAATTCCAGAATCTACTGCAATGGAAGATATAGCATAGAGCATGTGCAGCATTAGTGCACCATTGGAGAACAGGAAAGCAGATCATCAAACATTTATGCTCGAAATTGATGGTATGTTAAAAGATAAACCCATTTCTATATTGATTGATATAGGTGCAAATTTAAGTTATTTATCACAAATAATTATAGAAGTATACACATTACAACAAGATAAATTTCAAAAATATTTGTTAGTTAAACTTGCTACAAGAACAAAGCGAAAAGTAACTAGGGTTGTGAAAATGTGCGATTTTATTATGAATGATTTTAAAACATGTGCTGATTTAAATATTATACCTCTGTGACCTTATGATTTACTGATATGAACGGACTAGTTAGAAAAAAATTAATTTATTTTAAACTGCTATGATAAAATATTCGCATATTTGGGTGATAAATGTAATACTATTGTTGTACAAGGAATTCCTATGAAAGATACCATAAAAGAAATTTAAGCCTTACAAATGAAAATGTTTGTTCATAAAGGTTACAAAGTGTTTGCAGTTTACATAATGAATGATAAAGAGAAAAGTAATCAACTTAATGTAGAAGGAATAGCAATTTTAAAAGACTTTAAAGATATATACCTCCTATCGACAATGATTGGATATCAGCAATGACACCTGGCATGGTCTACCAGTAGTGAGTACCTTGAATGCTGGACACACACCTGTATAAGTGGGTATAAACAATGATGGAATATTGGTTGATTGGCTAGCAATGACCTCATTCCTTACAATGACTAACTGTTTCTATCTATCCCATCCCAGGAGCTAAAGTATCCAAGCCAAGCTCGAGCAGAATTCCTGGACTACCTCTGAAAATATATATATATATTTTACAATTGATTCAGTACCAGGGCTAGTAGAAGCATCATAAATACAAGAATATAGTAGACCTAACTGAATTAAAATCACAAATAGAGGAATTAATCGATAAAAAATACATTCAACCTAGTGTTTCCCCTTGGGGATTACTCGTTTTGTTTCTAAAGAAAAAAGATAGCACTTTACAGTTGTGTATAGATTATAGACAACTAAATAAAATTAAAATTAAAAATTGATATCCTCTTCCTTGTATTGATGATCTATTTGATCAATTTTGAGGGGAAACCGTCCTTTCAAAAATAGGCTTAAGATCCGAATACCATAAAGTACACATCAAGGATGAGGATATATTTAAGACTAACTTTAGAACTAGAAATGATCATTATGAGTTTGTCGTAATTCCATTTGTGTTAACAAATTCCCTAGCAACTTTTATGCGTTTAATGAATAGTATATTAAGTAAATACTTAGCTAAATTTGTAGTCATCTTTATCAACGACATATTAATCTATTCTAAAAATGAACAAGAGCATGAAGAATGCCTAAAAATAATCATGCAAGTTCGAAGTGAAAAATAATAATTTGTTAAGTTTAGCAAGTGTGACTTTATCAAATGAAGAACTCAATATATAGGACATGTCATGTCTAAGGATGGGATATCAGTAGATACCGATAAAAGTAAAGCTATCACTGAATGGCATGTTCCTAAGAACATAACTAATATAAGATCGTTTATGGGGATTAATAGCTACTACTATAAATTCATTGAAGGATTTTGTAAGATAGAATACCCTATAAATTCATTACAAAAGAAATGGAAGAAATTTGATTGGCATTAAAAATGTGAAGAGAGTAATAATAAATTAACACACTTATTAACAACAACTCCTATTTTAAAAATTGTCGATCCATTTAAATATGTTGTTATATGTAGAGATGCATGCAAAGAAGGTTTAGGTGGAGTACCAATTTAATAAAATTATGTCATAGCCTATGATTCTAGCAAGCTTAAGGAACACGTGGAGAATTATGCTACTCATGATCTAAAGTTAGCTGTGATCATTCATGCACTTAAAATGTGGTGACACTACCTCATAGGAACGATTTTTTTATTAATGATGTGATAATATAAATTTAAAATACTTATTCGATCGACATAATGTTAATGCTATACATGCTAGATGGTTATGATTTTTAAACAAATATGATTTTGAAATAAAGCATATAGAAAGAAAAGAGAATAAAGTGGAAGATGCTCTAAGTCATCATGCAAATTTGTTGTATGCCATAGCAAGAAGCATATATGAAACAAAATTAGAAGATTAAATTAAAAATGCGGAAATTTTGATAAAAAAAGTATGAGAAATTAATAGAGAAGACCACATAAAATGAAGTAAATAACGTAAAAACAATTTTTTGTCTCAATAAAAGGGGTTATTGTTACAAAAAAGAAGGTTATATATACCTAATTCATAATATATGAAATTAATTACTATGGATGAATTACATAAGAGACCTTATTCAAGAGATCCTAGATATTAGAAAAGGATTACCATGACAAAAATATTTCTTTTGGTCTAATATGAAAAAAAAGTAGAAGAATATTTAGCACGATGTATTGAATGTCAAGAGGTAAAGGATGAACATCATCATCCATTTGGATTGTTAGATCCATTACCTATTCCAAAATTTAAATGGGAAATTATCAATATATATTTCACAACTCGATAACCTACAAATATTAAACAACACAATTCAGTCATGGTCGTGGTTTATAAACTGAAAAACGAATCCCACTTTATTCTAGTAAAGTCTACATATAAGGGTATTAATGTTGCTGATATTTTTATGAAGGAAATTTTTAGATTGCATGGTGTATCTCAAATAGTAATTTCGGATAGAGATGAGAAATTCATGGGAATTTTTTGGAAGGATTTATTTAAAGGATTAAGAACGAAATTAAATTTTAGCACTGCATATCATCCTCAAACCGACAGACTAACGGAAAGAGTAAATCAGGTTTTTGAATACATTATTAGAATGTACGTAATGGATAAATGAGGTAAGTGGGAAAATTATTTGCATCTGGTATAATTTTCATATAACAATCATTTTTGAGCTTCAGTTGGATTAAGTCCAATTGGGTTGTATTTCAATGTAAGTTCATTTGATCTAGAGATTATCTTGATATGTAAACAAGTTATTGAATTTTTTTGTATGAACATGAAGTGATAACATATATCTAACTACACTAAGTTACTTAAATAAGATCTGTAAGTTTTAAATTTAAATTTTTTCTATGGAAATGGATTTCAGTTGGAATTCAAATTTCAAAATGCAAAAACAATTAAAACATGAAGTACATAGTGAAAAATGTAGTAATTTATGATATAGTTTTAAACAAGGTTTCAATCTATTAGATGCAGAACCATTAAATCTAAAGCATTCAAGTAATAGATAACAACAAACATATCCAAATAATTTTGTTCAAAATGAATTACAAATTACCGCAGTAATAACATCCCTAGAAATCCTTGATGCGGGTATGGATGCCCGATCTTAAATGTATTTAAGAAAATAATCTAACATTTGTACAGGTCTAATAAACTACTAAGAATCATGGATATTGAATACATTGTAACTAATGTCAATCATAATAAAAACAAAGTAAGAACTTGTCACCATGATGAAATAACAAAATATGGTGATAGGGTAAACCTCTTACCTACACATGCATGACTTGTAATAGCTATATGGCCCTACACGCCTCAAACACAAAATTTAATAGGATTACTCTATTCTGACCTCTAGAAAAGGTAACCATATAACCTCAGAACTCCCACGTTCATCCCAACCTTGACCCGAAACTATTCTTGGTTCTTAATCGGATCCCCCATAGATGGTTGCAACATGGAAGCGAAAACTAGAACTCATATGGATGAGGTTGCTCGTATATTGAAGTTTAGGTTCTCTAATCTTTAATTATTCATTTTTTTTAAATTCTTACCAATCCCCTCTTGTAATAAAAATGATCAGATCCTCAAGCATTCTCTTGTATTTTTCTCTAATAGATATTCTTCTCAAAAAAGGTAGCCGGTTATCTTTAAATAAATCAATATTTGAATACTTTCTTGAAAATAACACTTAGTTTGATTTTTATGTAATATATATTAATCTATGATAACTAGAAACTTTCTATTAGTTCCTACTTGAGTTTAGAAATTAATTCTTTATTTATATATTTCAAAATAACTTGTGTGTGTGTGTGTGTGTGTGTGTAAACTTTACTCTATTCAATTTATCCACCTTTTATTATCCATGAATTAAATAGCATAATTGTTTATTCGATGCTTCCTTATTTTATATTAATTATTTAGAAAGGCCTCATGTGGAGTTGGCTGGTCAACTAGGATAGGTATCTCTATATTTCCTTGCATGTCGGATTACCTCGTATTCGTGTCAGTATCTTGCAATCCTTGATGAGAAATAGATTGAAATTTCAATTTTATCAACTTAAATAAGTATGACAAAGGTTTGATGTTATTGAGAGTCTCTCCAAATCAACACCCTTAATTACAGTAACCCTAGTTATATTCAAATATTATGCTCAACACTATCAAACATACGCTATACTAGTGAAATTCTAGAGACATTTGCTCAACACTAATACTAGGATGCATTTGTATAATACACCTATGGATATAATGGCCAAAGATTCGATGCTCCATAGATTATGATAAACATCAAGTTTGAGTGCTCCAAGGATTATACCCAACACTTCCATTCTTTACTTGTTGGGGTTATCTATGTGCTCTAGATATTACGCTCAACAAATAGTCTCATAACCCATGTGCTCTAGATCTTATTCTCAACACATAATTTCATAACCCATGTGCTCTAGAGCTTAAGCTCAACACATTATAGAAATCAATCACGCGATGAATCTTCTACACAATACATCACAAAATAATCATCTTAGTATAAATTAGGGCTTGTGCCCAATGACATAATAATAAATTGAGTACATCGGGGTGAATTCCCAATACAACAACAATAGTCCTTTTCCATGAGGGCCTATTCCCAACACATATAATCATATAAAAATACAATAAAACATATGCGTTGTGGCTTATACCTAGTATATCTATATAACCAACATAACTCATGTGCACTAGGGCATACACCCAATATATAGACATAAACATAACATCAAAGTAAATCATGTGCAGTGAGGCATGTGACCAATATAGTAAAGGTCAAAATTCACAATATTACACTATCCAATATTTTTAGATATACAGGTCTAGGAACCAGCTATCAGCCAAATCAAATCCATATCTAAATAATATTAATTTTATAATCCACTATGGTTGTGTGCAAGTGATCCTGAAATTAATTCACTTATAACCTATGTTACCAAATAATTATGGATCTCCAAATCAAAATACAAGCCTAACAATTTATTAATAAAACTTATCTTAAATCAATAGCGGTTGTAAATCCCTTTTCCCTAACACTCTGAAATGGAGTAACCCTAGAACTCATCCTATTTGCATACTTTAAAATTGAGGCATACCTCGAACTGAAACATCGATCCAAGTGTACAATTGAAGGAGTCGTGCCACTATTTACATCCACACGAAACCTCCTAGAATTAGTATAACCACTACTTTATAAATTACAAATGTTCTCATTAAAAGATTTAGGGTTTAGTAATCTCACCTGAGGAAAGAGTAAGAATACTCATGAGAGAAGGTAACCTTATCATCACTCATGGTATCCCTTATTCCATCTTTCATCCACATTTTTTTCAAAGGTAGTAAGCTATCTATTAAATTCATTACTAAAACTGTAACGCTACATAGAAGAGATGCAAACCTAAATTATACACGTATTTAATAGGAAGTTACCTTTGAATGAGGGATGAGGCCAAAATGGAAATTTCAATCTCATTCCAACGTTTAGGTGACCATAATTGATAACTCTGGAGTATGGCCTCACCTACCAAAACAGTGAAACAATGTTAATATATATTTACTTAAATTTTGTAGTCAAATGTCAATAAACAAGTATATTGACACAGAGTCATACCTTCACTAAATGCTCAAAGGGACAAGGGTTTTCTCCTCTTATCTCTCCTCTACTTCATTTTTCTTGTATAAACTAAACAAAGTTGACTTAGCTTTGATCACATCTACACAAATTCCTTAACGAAATAAAGAGTTAAAGACTACAAATATTAACTTTTTACTAGTTAAACCCTTGTAGGATTAGGAAGATCCTATGCCAGTAATCAAAGCAAGCACACCGAGTTCTCCACATTACTACATGAAAAAAAGGGATGGCTAACACTATGTAGGGGATCAGTGGCATCCAAGCAGCAATTAACCACCATAAAATACCAATAAAACACCATTGAAATTATTTAAAGTGTAGCATATACATTCAATAAACCAAGCAAGCAATTGTAGACATTCCAGAAGGAAAACATGATTGCATCCAAGCACCATCATACAGTATGGGGTTTCAGAGTTAAACCTCTAGCAAATGCCACTGTAAACAAGTCAAAAACCCTTACAATGATGTAAATGTTCCCATAAAAACATAAAATATATTTCCATCGGCAAGGACCTCACAAGGTACATATGGAGGGAATGGGTCCGTTCTCCCCACAAAAAGGACTAGATAAATCAACATATTTCATTATGCCATATTGCATTGTCAACTCGCAACCAGGTTTTATGACAACAAATTTAAAACCTCCATCATCACAATATGGTGTCCACCTTGTGAATCGCATGGCCACATGTCAAACCTTGGCATAAATTTTATAGCATAGTCATCCCTTGTATTATCGCCCCACACTCATTGCATGTAAATTTCGCAAAGCTATCACCCTTTTCCAACATCTTATGCAAGTTAAGATAAGAACCTTAGTATCACACTTTAAAGCATATTTCTTCAGACTAAAGTCCAAGATCTAGGATTTAATCCTTGGTAAACATAAAAAATTATTTCATTGACCTAAAGCATTAAAATCTCACCTTGGCGAGGGCTACAAACCCGATTATCGTTTTAGATGGAGTCAACGTTAGACAAATGAAAACGTTGTCATGAAACAAATAAGAAGTCCACTTAAATTTATCCATAAAAACACGTAAAAATGATCCTACGATGAAGAAATATACTTTGTGACAAACAAGCATATAAATTAAAAAAATAATTTATTTATAGCTATGTGAGAGAATGGTATCAAAGCACATTTACAGCACTTGGCCAAAGAATACCAACACTCAAATTAATATAAACTAGAAAACTGATTATATTGTTATGGTTTGAATGTGTTTTCAAATGGGAAGAGAGGAATAACCTTGACTTTGGAGGAATCATGGTGGTATGGTAATGTCCACTGAAGGAGAATCACATCCTAAAGATATAGAAAACAATGAAGACGGTAATATTAGAGAGGGTGAAATATGGGTGAATCTAAATTAAAGTGGAAATGATAACCCATCTGAACTTCTACAAACAATAAAAGATTTAAAGGCATAATTGAAACGAGTTAAGGAAGATAATGAATGCATTTTAAAAGCACACGGATAATTAAATAAAATTTTTGCTAACGAAGCTATGTAGTAATAAACAAAAATAAATAAAGGGCCCAAATTAAATATGACAAGAAATACACCTTATAAACGTAAGGTAAGAAAACTAGATTTTTCTAATGACGAGACTCAATCTTCAGGTGAAGAATCACCTAAACACAGTAAAAAAAAATATAAGGATTCAACTGAAAGTAGCAATAGTAATCGTGAGAAGAAAAAAAATGCAGGGCCATATGATGAGATTAGTGGCGAATTTATAAATATCAAACCTCCAATGTCCAATGGATAAATCAAAAAGGAAGAAGAAGTCAGAGCTTGGATATGTCGGATGAAAAAGTACTTCCTGGACTATAATTATTCTAATGAACTAAAACCAAAAATGGCAATTTATAATTTGACAGGAAAGGTCCATATCTAGTGGCAAGTTATAAAAAAATGAAAAGGATTAAAGAACATTATGTAACGTGGAAAAAATTAAAGAAATTTTTTAAAAGAAAATATTTATCGGAACAATATTATGAGGAAAATGTATGAATTCTATGAATTACGATTAGGTGTAATGACTATGAACAAGCTTTACAACAATTTTTTAAGTTTATTACCTTATGTACCTTACATTATTGATGGAAAACAAAAAAAAAAAAGTGTTTTTTTTGTTTACCTCCTATGTTTACAGATAGAATCGAATATGATACTACGAAAATTCTTTAAGAGGCGATGAGAAAATCAAATTTCTGCTATGATCAAAATAAAAACAAATGGGAGAACATACCTAATTGGAAAAATAAAAAAGGTGAAAATTTTGAACAGAAAAAGAAAGGTACTAAGTTTTATAAGAATTTAGAAAATAATTTCTGGAATATAAAGGTGATAAATTTAAAAATTTCAAACAATAGAATACCGCAAAAATAAAGGAAAGGGAAATACCCACTTCTTTTAATAAAAATACTTCACAAAGGGAAGCATTAAAATGTTGGGAATGTGGTGAGCCACATTACGTTAAATATTGTCGTGTAAGAATGAAAAGTCTTAATAGCGTGCATACAATTCCTGAATCTACTGCAATGGAAAATATAGTAGAGAGCAAGCCGAGCATTAGTGCACCATTGGAGAATAGGAAAGTAGATCATCAAACATTTATGCTCGAAATTGATGGTATGTTAAAAGAAAAACCCATTTCTATATTGATTGATGTAGGTGCAAGTTTAAGTTATTTATCACAAATAATTATAGAAATGTACACATTACAACAAGATAAATTTCAAAAATCTTGGTTAGTTAAACTTGCTACAAGAACAAAGCGAAAATTAACTAGCATTGTGAAAACGTGTGATTTTATTATGAATGATTTTAAAACACATGCTTATTTAAATATTATACCTCTATGACTTTATGATTTACTGATATGAATGGACTGGTTAGAAAAAATGAATTTATTTTAAACTGTAGTGATAAAACATTCTCATATTTGGGTGATAAATGTAATACTATTGTTGTACAAGGAATTCCGAGGAAAGATACCATAAAAGAAATTTCAGCCTTACAAATGAAAATGTTTATTCATAAAGGTTACAAAGTGTTTCGAGTTTACATAATGAATGATAAAGATAAAAATAATCTACTTAATGTAGAAGGCATATCAATTTTAAAAGACTTTAAAGATATATTTATGACCGATATTCCTGGACTACATCTAAAAATATATTTACATATTACAATTGATTTGGTACCACGGCTAGTAGCAGCATCATAAATACAAGAATATAGTAGACCTTATTGAACTAAAATCACAAATAGAGGAATTAATCGATAAAAAATGCATTCAACCTAGTGTTTCCCCTTGGGGATCACTCGTTTTGTTTCTAAACAAAAAATATGGCACTTTACAGTTGTGTATAGATTATAGGCAACTATATAAAATGAACATTAAAAATTGATATCCTCTTCCTCGTATTGATGATCTGTTTGATCAATTTTGAGGGGAAACAATCCTTTCAAAAATAGTCTTAAGATCTGGATATCATAAAGTATAGATCAAGGATGAGGATATAATTAAGACTAATTTTAGAACCAGAAATGATCATTATGAGTTTATCGTAATTCCCTTTGGGTTAACAAATTCCCTAGCAACTTTTATGGGTTTATTGAATAGTATATTAACTAAATACTTAGCTAAATTTGTAGTCATATTTATCGACGACATATTAATCTATTATAAAAATGAACAAGAGCATGAAGAATGCCTAAAAATAATCATGCAAGTGTTAGGCGAAAAATAATTATTTGTCAAGTTTAGCGAGTGTGACTCTATCAAAAGAAGAACTCAATATCTAGGACATGTCATGTCTAAGGATGGGATATGAGTAGATCTCGATAAAAGTAAAGCTATCACTCAATGGCATGTTTCCCAAAACATAACTCATCTAAGATTGTTTATAGGGATTAGTAGCTACTACTATAAATTAATTGAAGGATTTTCTAAGATAGCATACCCTATAACTTCATTACAAAAGAAATGTAAAAAATTTGATTGGCATGAAAAATGTGAAGAGTGTAATAATAAATTAACACACTTATTAACAACAACTCCTATTTTAAAAATTGTCGATCCATTTAAATATTTTGTTATATGTACATATGCATGCAAAGAAGGTTTAGGTGGATTACTAATTCAGTAAAATTATGTCATAGCCAATGATTCTAGCAAGCTTAAGGAAAACGTGTAGAATTATGCTACTCATGATCTAAAGTTATCTGCGATCATTCATGCACTTGTAATGTGGAGACACTACCTCATAGGAATGATATTTTTATTAATGTGTGATAATATAAGTTTAAAATACTTATTCGATCAACATAATCTTAATGCTATACAATCTAGATGGTTATCATTTTTAAGCAAATATGATTTTGAAATAAAGCCTATAGAAATAAAAGAGAATAAAGTGGAAGATGCTCTAAGTCATCATGCAAATTTGTTGTATGCCATAGGAAGACACATATATGAAACAAACTTAGAAGATAAAAAAAATGCGAATTTTTTTGATAAAGAGTATGAGAAATTAATAGAGGAGACCACATAAAATGAAGTAAATAAAGTAAAAACAATTTTTTGTCTCAATAAAAAAAGGTTATTGTTATGCAAAAGAAGGTTATATATATATAATTCAGAAGATATGAAATTAATTATTATGGATAAATTACATAAGAGACCTTATTCAGGAGATCATGGATATTATAAAATGATTACCATGGAAAAATGATTTCTTTTGGTCTAATATGAAAAAGAAAGTAGAAGAATATTTAGCACGATGTATTGAATGTCAAGAGGTAAAGCATGAACATAACCATCCATTTGAATTGTTACATCCATTACCTATTCCAGAATCAAAATGAGAAATTATCAATATAGATTTCACAACTCGGTAACCTCAAAATATTAAACAACACAATTTAATCATGGTTGTGGTATATAAACTGAGAAAGGAATCCCACTTTTTCCTAGTAAAGTTTACATATAAAGCTATTAATATTGCTGATATTTTTATGAAGGAAATTTTCAAATTGCATGGTGTATCTAAAATAGTAATTTCAGATAGAGATGCGAAATTCACAGTAATTTTTTGCAAGGTTTTATTTAAAGGATTAAGAACACAACTAAATTTTAGCACTGCATATCATCCTCAAACCTATGGACTAACAAAAAGAGTAAATCGGGTTTTTGAATACATGCTTAGAATGTACGTAATGGATAACTGAGGTAACTGGGAAAATTATTTGCATCTAGTATAATTTTCATATAACAATCATTTTCAAGCTTCAGTTGGATTAAGTCCATTTGAGATATTTTATGGAGGAAAGTGTAATACTCCAATTTATTGGAGTAGTCCCTTTGACAAACTAATTTTAGGACCCAAAATATTGAAATATATGTTACTAACAGTGAGTTAAGCGTCCACAGAGTGGGAACCGTTGTTGATTGTATTTTGTTCATTGGTTTTACACCAACAGGTGTAGGTATTCTTTCCACTTACCTAGTTTTTCCATGACATATATCCTTAGCATGTCCCCTAACACTTGATTCACTCTTCTAGTCTTCCCATCCGCTTGTGAATGATATGTAGTACTAAAATTTAATCGTGTTCTCAAACCTTTGAACAACTCTTTCAAGAAGTTACCTATAAATTTTGTGTCTCTATCTGAGAGTATTACTTTCAGTAGACCATGTAAGCTTAATATATGTTTCATGAAAATATCTGCAATTTTAACAGCTTTATAGGTAGATTTAACATGAATAAAATGAGCAACCTTACTTAATTTATCAACTACAACCATGATGGAATCATGTTATCTGAAATTCTTTGGTAGGTCGGTGATGAATTCCATGCTAGTTGTTTCCCATTTTTATTTCGGAATGGGTAGCAGCTGCAAAAATCCCGCTGGATGTTGTTGTTCTGCCCTAACTTGCTAACATTCAAGACAATGGGCCAACGTTTATGCCACTTATTTCTTCATTTTTTTCTAGAAGAAATATTTTTTTATCATCATGATCATTTTTCGGTATCTAGGATGCCCTGAATACAGTCTTTTATGTAGTTCATCCATAACTATAAGCTTAATTTGTGTTATGTTTTGTATGTACATGTTTTTATGCAGCAACACTCCTGGTTTTCTTAGGATGAAATCTGTTTTTACTTGATTTTGTTCATTTTAGCAGTCCTTTCCTTTAAAATTTGATATTCCCTATCAAAATTTTCAGCACTTAAAATTTGATTCTTTGGTTCATATTCATAGTTGCTGCTTGCAAACAGTAAATTTGCATGACAACTTAGAGTGTCTTCCACTTTATTTTCTTTTCCTTTTATATGTTTGATTTTGAAATAATATTCACTTAAAAAGGATAACTATTTGGCATATCTTGCATTAAAATTCTATTGGTCATATAAATAAGAAGAAATTTCCTTCCGATTAAATAATTTCGCCACATTTTTAATGTGTGAATTATAGAAGCAAGTTATAAATCATGTGTTGCATAGTTTTTCTTGTGTTCTTTCAATTTCCTTGATTCATATTCCACAACATAATTTTATTGTAATAAAACTCCCCCTAGCCCTTCATTGCAAGCATCGGTGCATACGACAAAATCATTGAATGTATCATCAAAGTTTAATATTGGGGTGGTATTTAATATGTGTTTTAGTTTGTTAAAGCTTTCCATTCATTTTTTTGTCCATTCAAACTTTTTACCCTTCTTTTGCAAAGAACTTATGGCGTAGGGAATCTTAGAAAAACCTTCTATGAACTTCTAGTATTATTCGATAATCCCCATAAATTATTTGATGTCAGATACGTTCTTAAATGATCTAATCCCCATAAAACTTTATTTTGTATAGATCGACTAAGATTCCATCATTGGATACTATGTGTCCAAGTTATTGAATCTTATCCTTAAAGAAATCACATTTACTAAATTTTGTGTAAAATTGTTGTTCTCTTAGTACTCACAAAACATCCTTAAATGTTCTTCATGTTCTAGTTCATTTTTAGAGTATTTTAGTATGTCTTCAATGAAAAAAACCATAGTCTTATCTAGTTATTTTATTAAGATGTTATTCATTAAACACATGAACGCAACAAGTGCATTTTTCAACCCAAAAGGCATTACAAAAAACTCATAGTGACCGTAGTAGGTCCTAAATTTGTAAAGATATCCACATTTGTTCTTCGTACTTGATGATAACGAGATCTTAAGTCTATCTTTGAAAAGATAGTTTCTTCATGAAATCGATCAAATAGATAATCTATCCAGGGAATTGGTATCATTTCTTAACAATCATCTTATTTAACTGTCGATAATCTATGCATAATCTTAAAGTCCCTTCCTTTTTCACAAACAAGATCGGTGCCCCCCAAGAAGACACACTTTGTCGAATGTACTTTTTTTCCACTAGTTCTTGTAGTTGCGATTTCAGCTCTGTAAGTTCTATTATATTCATTCTGTATAGAGATTTCGATTTTGGTACTGCTTCAGGTATCATATTGATCGTTAAGGTAATGTCTCTTTTGGGAGGAAGTCATGGGACTTCTTCCGGAAAGATGGCTTCAAACTCCTTCAAGACTGGTATGCCATTCTAATTTAAGTATGTTATTGTTTTAATTACAATTCATTATATAGACAAAAAACATTTTACATCCTTTTATTACTAATTTTTTCAATTGTAATGCAAATATTTCTCTGATGTTCACCTTCCTAGGGATCGCTCTTAATTTTATATTGTTTCCATTTTCATTAGTACATGTAAAGGTTTTATCAAAAAAATTTAACACAATTTTATCTTCCTCTAGACAATCCATGCCTATTTATAAACCATAGGGTCCTAACGGAAAAATATTAACATAAACATGTGTAAGGGAATCATTCATCATGAATTTACAATTTCTAACAATACTAGTAACTTTATGTTTTCTACCTATGGCTAACTACACTAGCCATGACTTGTCAAACTTTTGAGGTACCAATTTGCATAATTAAACTATTCTAGGTGATATATAGCTCACGCTTTCACCTTGATCAATTAAAATAGAGATAGGTTTGTTTCTTATCATACCTTCAATTTTGAACATAGAAGTATGGTGATCTGCGTGCCGATTTTCCAATGCACTGCATATTGTGGGCATGCTCCTTTCCATGTCCCCAACTGTAACTGCTTCTTCGATAGAATGAACATTAGAATTTGTTTTTCTTACTGGACAATGTTTAAAGTAGTGTTTCCCTCTAAACTCCCGACATTTCAAGGGCTCTTTTTGTGCTTGATTCTTATTAAAGACAATTGAATGTTCTTTTATTGCAGAATTTTGGGGTTTAAAGCCTTAGTAGTTATTACCCTTATATCCCCTATAGTTATTTCTTGTGTTTCTATGGAACTTATTATGCTTATTTTTGGGATCAAAATTATTTGGCCATTTTTTTTCCAAGATGGTATACTTTCCCTTTTATTCTTTTTTTGGTCATAACAAAAGTTTTCCTTCCTCATCACTTCCTCTAGCGTCTTCGGATTGCCATACTCAATACTTTCTTTGAACATGATGGGAAAACAACTCAGGAACTATTGTATTTTAGTTTTATCATCAATTATATAAGGAACATAATGAAGTAGAATTAAAAACTTACTGCAAAGTTCTTTCATTGCCATTTATCCTAGCCTTAGTTCATACTTTTTTTCTTTTCTTCTCTTCATAATACTATTATGATAAGTACTTTATTTTGAAGATTTTTAAAATGTTTTTCAAGTTACATATCTCTCTTTTATCCTTTTAACATTCATTATGTCTTATCCCCATATATATGCTTTTCCAGACAAATTATACATGAGAATTTTAGCCTTTCACTCATCAAAGTAGTTGTACACCTGAAAGTACTTTTCTATTTCGGACAACCAAGCTTCTGCCTCTTCTCCCTTCTCAATTTCCCCATTAAACATGGGTGGTTTAATTTTCTTAAACTCCCTATAGATTTCCTCATAGGGTGTGTATTTCTTTTGCTTTTTGTTATTGTCACTACTTTCACTTGACTCTTTTTGTATTCACTCACATTTACCTGACTCTTTAGTGGAATTTTCAAGTTTATAGATGGAAAATTTCATCTTTCTCCCCTTACGCTTGTAAGGTGTAGTTTTGAGTATTTCTTGTTCAAGCTCGTTTTTTTATTATTTTTCATCGTTATGAATCTTAACTAATAGAATAATGCTTAGTTCTTCCTAATCATTTATAATTCGCTCATTATCTTCTTCAAATTATCTTAATTCACACCTTAATTCTTTGATAGTTCTTTGTAATTCATATTTATTATCTTAAATGTCATTTAAGTCTACCCAAATTTCTCCATCCCTTAAGTTACCCTCTTTGTTATTTAAAGGATGTTCTCGGCGACGTTCTTCTTCTGGAGACATCTCCACATCTTCCATGTTTCTTGCAAAATATAGTTGTACTTCTCTTTGATGTTTGTAAGAGAATTTAACCAAATAAAATAGAAGTTAATTTTTTGTTTTCTTTAGTCATTCTAGTGTTGAGAAGATTTAGGCCTAGTGGCATAACCATGCTCTGATACCATTATGTAACATAGCTCAAAAATTCATAATTATAATAAAAAAAATCTTATATAACATATATCTAAAGACACATTATCTAAGTCATTATGAGTAACACTAAATTATTGAACATTGATAGTTTATTGCACATTCTTTGCATTTACTTTCTTGTTCAACCTTTTTGAATCTCATAACCCATTTCTTACAATTATGGTTCGACTTATTTAACTGTTTTAATCCCTATTTGCGAAGTTATTGTTATTTTCACAAAGACCCTTCTGCAGTCTGGATTGCCAATTTTGGAACATAATTATCTCTTTTAAAATTAACCCTCTGCAATTGACCTTCCAGAATGCGGATTTCATATCGTGAAACGTTTTTTAACTTTTTATAATCTATCCCTCCACATTTGACCTTTCGTAATGCGAATTGCGGATTACAGAAGATACTTTTAACCGGTTACCGTGTGCAATTATCCATCCATGATGTGAGTTCCATTTTAATATTTTTAAGGTTTAACCTCCCCTAATTCACCTTCCGGAATTAAACTGAATTTTTTCAACTGTTAGTCTGTATGTGTTTATTTTGGGTTTTAAGCATTTAGATAAATTATAGGATGTTATTGCATGATCTTTGTAAGTGATGAGATCTAACACATAAAAGAGTCAAGGCTTTACCATAGAATAATCTTGCACAACTACAAGGAATTCGAGGAAATTTCAGTTCAAAATGGGCCTCCTAAGGAAAATAATAAAATAATAGTTAAAATAATAAAATAACATTAATTAATTTTGTAGGAATAAAAGAAAAAACTACTTTTTTTGTTCATATTTTCAACTTATCTCCTTGTTTTTTTACTCACATTTTGATAGGGAGAGCTTGTTGGATGAGGAATTGAATTTCGCATTCAATGAGTACCCACTTGGCATACTTTTGATTCGCCTCCCTAGCCCCAAAACAAAAAATACCTGAAAAAACATGATGATGATGTCATCGTCACGTTTTTTTCAGGTATTTCTTTTTTTGGTGTAGTGGGGTCTGTAAAACGTATGTCAATTGGGGTACTCGTTGGACGTGGAATTTGATTCCACATCCAACAAGCTCTCTTGATCGAAATTTGAGTAAAAACATAAAGAGATATGTCGAAAATACAAACAAAAAAAGTAGTTTTTTTATGATACCTATCCCCAAATTTATATAAAAAAATTGTTTACGACCTATATGGTATTTCAAATTTAAATCAATTTCATTGGCTAACACATGATGACATGTAATTTGAATTATGGTTGAAAGACCCATTTTGAGTTGAAATTTCCTCTAATGGTGGACTTATGACCTGTAACATACCTCTCGCACCTCAATGCCATTATGTGTGAAAAATGGGTAAAAATTTTGTTTCGTTGTTACTATGACAAGAGCCAATCATGTTAGTGGTATATTTTGCATGGCCTTGCGATGAAGCAAGTCCAATTAAAATTCGATAATATCAAAATACACGCCTTGTAGAACAATTGTTCTACAACTTACACCCTTCCAACTCAATAGGAACCAAACATGAAATATACAACCAATCTACATCCTTCCTATGGTTTGCATTATTATAATTCTTAAAGTCACACGCGAGTACCTACCTTCGATTCCATCCAATCCTACAACACATCATAACCATGAAATGAAGATCTTATTTTGTACTTAACACCCATAGGAGATTTTCCTACAATTTGTAACATCATATTTTAACACCTTACAGTATCATCTCATGACTAAACAATTTACAGCATTATCTTCACCACTTAACAACTTACCGTAACATTTCATGGCTCAACAATTTATAGTATTATTTCATCACTTACAATTGACAGCATTATTTCATGACTCAACCCTTTATTAGTTTCCACAGTAAATGGTGGTTCTCTCTCTAACGGGTGGTTCTCTCTCTACAGCCGAGTGTGTAACGGGTGGGTTATCCCAGCAAAAGCACAGATTCGATGCGTTGCTAGATCTCTCTCCAAAACCATAACTGGGATCAGACCAAGCTAGAAGGAAAGGGAGTCATTTAGTTGATGCAGTCGATCCAGCACTAGCAGCATCCCTAGGTGCATACCTAGACCCGCTACTGGTTCCCCTAGGTGCATACCTAGACCCGCTACTGGTTCCACTGGATTGATTAATGATCAGAATTTAACAACATCTATAAATTCGTGTTTAGTCATCTGTAGTCTAGGACTAACAAGTTTAGTTTAAATAAGGCCGTTTAACCATAATTAAACACATGGATTGGCTTCATGGAGCGGAAGGGTCGCACCAAGTTTTTAATAATAGTGCATATGAAACGATTAGGTTTTAAGCACGGTTTCTATTAATTTCGTCTCCCAAAACCCTCTAAATATCACGAACCAATTAGATGGAAAGTAATCTACCGTGATATTTTTGTGGTATTCTCCATCCGCCATTGAGACAGTTGTGCCAATTTATTTATTTATTAATTAAGCAATATAGAGATTCTGAATTTCTTGCTTTTATTTTGTACGCGAAACTTAAATATTATATTTTTTGTGATGACATCTTCTCGAACGATTGATACTGGCTGAAAGCATTGATACTGTTTTGATGCAAACTATATATGATTGGAGCCGTCCTGATGGAAATGTGTGGAGCCTGCAAATAGTATGGACTGGCAGATTCTATGATTCTCGACGGATTGTACAGCTCGTGGGGATCGATCCCCCTTCCATAAAATTGAAGTTTGAACTGTTTCGTCTTCACCCTCACTTAAGAGATCAATATATTGCCCTCCATAAGACTTATCCGCTGGCTGCTGCTGCGATCTCAGCCATTGAATCAAGGTGACAGTGAAGGATTAGCATGTGCCATTTGTCGTGATAATTTTCTAATTGGTGAGCGTGAGAAACAATTGGATTGTAATCATATTTATCATCAACGTTGCATCTATTCTTGGTTTTATGTTCGATTCGATTGCCCGCTATGCAGATACGAAATTAAGTATCTCTGCCTGAATACCTCTCTGAACATTACGAGAGACCGATCTTTGTAAAATGTTTCATTATCGCATTTCCCTTGTTTTTTCTGTTTGGAATATTACTGTTTTGTTGCATGCTTGTCTCAATTTGGTTGTCTTCACTTACGGCATATTAGTTTCGTAGATCAATGCTAAAATATTTTATAAGGTACAACCTACTCCAGAAATTCAATCGACAATCTAATCCTCAAATTTCAACCAAAACGATAAAATTGATTTTAAACGTATTCTTCGATATTTTAAATACCGTGAATATCTTCATTTATGTTAATCCTGTCCATTCATTAATTACCATGAATCCATTTATTTTGATCCTGTCAATACATTAAAATGTACGTTGTATAATTTTAACGAGTATAAATGTGTAAACTTATAATTTATTTGGATTACTTATTTCTTTTATTCTATTTGTATATCTAGCAACTTGATTTCTTAATTTTTTAATAAGCTCACTCCAAACTATATTGTACAGTTTTTAATATTCGAGTTTGAAAGAGTGGAAGGAGATATCACCCCAAAAAAACAATTAATAAGTTATAAGTGGCTTGTTTTTTCATTTATTAGTTAATCATGCATCAATTATTACTTATTCCTACATAATTATTTTTTTAGAATCAATATAGACACTACACTTGTCTCATAACTGTACAATTTATAAAAACAACAATTAAATTTTCACCACAAAAATATTAAATTATAATATCTATAACATAAAGAATTAACAATAAATAGTAAAAAAAATTGTGAAATATGTTCAACTTAGTGAAATGTGTGCTAGAATTTATATCCTTTGGAATAACATTGATTATTCACCTTGTTAAAATTCATTCTAGTACTTAGTTTAATTTAATAAAAGATTTTTTTTATGGAAAAAATAAAAGATAATGTATAATATAATTTGTTTTTCAATTAATTATAATATAACAAATAAACAAAAACCATTTAATTACTTTATAATTTGTTTTTTTAATTCATTATGTGACAAATAAACAAAACCCATTTAATTACTTTAGTTTAGTTATGTTTTTTGTAAATCTAAATAGTGAAAATATTTTTTTTTTAAATTTAAATAGTGAAAATATACAATAAGTTCTTGAGGTTAACCTAGAACTTAAAAGTCCATGTTATAAATGGTAGTAATGAGTCCTTACCATATATTATTTTTCCTTAAGATTGTTTCTTCAGTGAAAATATTTATGTTTTATGTATCTTTAGAACTTAAAAGTCCATGTTATAAATGGTAGTAATGAGTCCTTGCCGTATATTACTTTTCCTTTAAGATTGTTTCTTTCCTGAAAATATTTATATTTTATGTATCTTTAGAACTTAAAAGTCCATGTTATAAATGGTAATAATGAGTCCTTACCATATATTATTTTTCCTTTAAGATTGTTTCTTCAGTGAAAATATTTATATTTTGTGTATCTTTAATCTATGGGTGTGCTTGTTAATGTTATTCATAACAATTCTAATTAAATTAACTTAAAAAACTAAAAGAAAACAACAATATTTAAATTAATTCAAAATTATTTTCTACATTATTAATATATTTTCACTTAAAAAACATTTTCTAAATTCCAACCCTCGAGTCTCGGCTACATTGACAAGATTAAATGGAGACTTCTAAAAAGTCATAAATCTGTTTGAATCTAAATTGTTGGAAATGTGGAGTAAACATATTTTTTCGTTTTGTTTTTGAACTGCTACAGGTTTAATTCAGGAAACCCCACATTCAGTTAAACGTGTTTATTTTCACCAATTTAATTTTAATGGGATTTTACTCCGACGGACTTCACTTGAATAGGATTTCTATCCTTTATTTCTTACTTTGTTTTATTCTGTTGTTTTATCACATTTTATTTTTTAGTTTTCTTTAATTATTTTTATGAAGAGATTCTATTTAGTTTTTTTGGGAAAGTTACAAAGTAATAAAAAAAATTGTACATTAACACATAAATGTAAATATAAATATAGCGAACATCGTAACCTGCAGAGCAAAAACAGAGCTAAATAAATATGATGAGGGGTAAATTTGAAGTGATTAAGTAAACTATAATTAAATAAATATAATAAAACATAAACTCCAAAATAAAACAAAATGACATACCAAACTTAAATTGTAACCATCCCTGAATTCCGTAATAATATATTTTTTTTTGTTGCTGTATGTAATACTGAATATTTACTATGCATTAATTAAACAAAAGTTAATACTCTTAAATTGTCATCAAGTAATGTCTTCACTATTTGTTTTCTTACTCGGTATCCACTTTCATAAAGCTAATTGATTTGCGAAAAGTTGTCTATACTTTAACTTAGTTGTAAACAGTTTTCTATGGTTAATTGTTTGTTTCCAAAACTTGAGCTATGCAAAGAAAGTGTCCAAAGGTCTTACTTAGCTGCTATGACTAAAGCATGAACTTGTGTAAAACTGTGTATAGCCAAAGAGGTATCCTGCTACAACCAACTAAGGAACCAACTCTTAAAACAATTTAAGGCAAACAAAGGGAACACCGAACATGTTGCCTAAGGTAAGGTCGTAGACCATACTCATTTTTGTTTTTCGAAAATGTTTAGAAATTGTTTTAAAACAAGTATCATCCAATCATTTTGTTTGTTTTACAGGCTTAAAAGTTAGGAGGTTTGGTCAAGTTTGGAGAGTACCCAAGGTTATAAAACTAACAAAACTTTGTTGGTTGATTTATAACAGCCACCAATTTGTTGGTAAGAACACCCTAAGTTTGCATACTACCCGATATATATGTAGAAGCTTTGATTTCGGAATTGGATGAAAGGTCCTTTCAAAAGGCTTAAGGTGTCTCTGTCCTTACAGAATTAAATATTTGAAATAAAAGAGTATCTCGTAGGATAGTACAACCTCCAGCTGGGCGATAATCATTCGAGGTAGAAATCCTAATGGGTTAATGCTTCTTGAGAGTTGTGCCATTCCAAGGATAGGGTTGATGTAAGGCATCTTTGTCTGCCCAGTCTGTTTTCGACTCTTGGGAGTTGGCTCTGCTATGGTTCCAGTAGTTAGATGGAGGAGCCGTCAGACTTGGCCCTCCATACTTGTCTTTGCAAGGTTTACTCACAAATGGATTTTCAATAACAACATTCCTGAGGTACTCAGGTTCAACTTATGAAGCCGGTAAGGTTTTAAATCAACCTCTCAATGTAGAACAATCTTCTTGACTTATAAATAGAGATTATAAATGCTTTACTAAGAGTTTACCCGTATGTAAACCCAGGAAATAAGAAATTGTTTTTCCAGGCGGCGGGGTTTGGGTTTAAGTTAGCCAAGCTAGCCAAGAAAAACTTACTGCCGGTAAGAGCTAATGCCTTTCCTTTAGATATCGAGAGGAGTTTTCATTGAGCGGTTCAAAAGGCTTGCAACTTTTGTAATAATTTAATTATGGTGTATATAAATAGAGAAAAATTGTAAGTGAGAGTTCTTACTCTGTTGCTCAAACCATTATATTTTTAATATTTGGTAAACAGAGTAAAGTATATCTATTATAAACCTGCCAGGCTAGCTACCTGAACTCGATTTTTCTGAGCCAAATAATAACTTGGTTTGGCTCGTACAATCCGTTGCTTTGCATATAAAAATAATTGTTTTAATGAGTAAAAGTTGTAGAGGCGTTTTTAGATTATATGTGGAGTCTTCTGAAATTTAAGCTGGTCCTATACTTTTCTTATGGATCTGCAGTAGTATGCCAACCATCAAGTTGAGTAAAAATAGCAATGCTAAATGTATTCCATTTCAGTAGTTCTTTCTTAGGGTTTAATACTGTAATAAAATGGCTTGGGTAGATCCCTAAAAAAACCCTTGTACACAGACTTTATTTGTATTTTTAAAATTCTGTTAGGAAATTAATAGACTTTGTTTATTATTCCTCCATGTGCTTAATAATTATAATTTTTCTTTTTAATGAGGTAGCAGTGACAAGCTCACAAAAGATACTTTTGGAATGATTTAATAATTGAATGAACGGCCATTGAATGGGTAAAGGAAAGGATATAAATCTTATTCATAACAGAATAGTATGTAACTAGGTTGGCTTTAAAACTCCACAGCGCAGGTAGAAGTCATGGAAAAGATGTATATTGAATATTTACTTTTTCCAAACAAAAGAGTTTAATAATCATTAGGGTTAAATATTTTGAAATTTAAAGATACTTGCATAATTGCATTCTATATAGTCAGTCTTTTGTTTATATTTATACTTTTGTAATGGCCATGGAGCCGCCCACCAAAATACTATGTATTTTTACTTATATTTACTTACTTTTCTAAATTTTTAAATTTTTTATTAATTTGTAACATAATATATACTTACTCATATTTACTTACTTTTAGCTACAAAGTTTTGAATTCGATTTTCTTTTTAATTAGTTTGTAACTTCTTTAATATTGAGAAGTGTATATTACTCTTGTCCATTATATTGATAAAAAAAAAGAAAAAAAGAAAAAAAACTTTAAAATGTTATTCATTAAATAGGATAGTTATTCACAAACAATATCAAAACAAACTAGAAGCCTATTTGCTTCTAGTGGGAAAATTTGAAAGGATCCTTTGATTATCCCTTCAAATTCAATCGTTCTTGGCTTAAGGACTCGGACTTCATAGAATGGTTTACGCGAGGGTGGTCCTCATCTTTCAAAGATGATTCTATTGTTGATATTGAAGACCTCTGTCTCACTCTGCGAAAACTTAAATTTTCTACTAAAAGGTGGACAAAGAATAAATCGGTTAGTCTCGACACTGAATCCTCTAACTTGGAAATTGCCATTGAATCCATTCTTGCTCACCCTTCTAAGGGCATTCTCTCTAAGGAACAAATTGTTCGCTTGTCACACTTGAATGCTGAGAGGATGAGGATCTTGGAACACTTCCAACTCACCTGGAAATTAAAAAGCAGAATTAAATGGGCCGAGCAGGGAGATGCCAACACAAAGTACTTTCATGTTGTTTCCTCGGGGAGAAGGACTCAAAACTCGATCTGGTCTCTTGAAGGCCGAGATGGCATTCTAATTGAGGACGGGGTTTCTCTTAAAGATTTGGGTATGGCTCACTTTGCTGACATTTACAAATATGATGGATCTGCTAGTCTTGAACACCAACTTAAAGTTATCTCGCTCTTTCCTAGACTTATCCCTGTTGAACACTCGTCTCTCCTCTCTTGGCCAGTGTGCCTTTTAGAAGTTGAACACTCTCTCAAAGCCTTTAAAAAAAGACCGTAGCCCTCGTCCGGACGGTTGGCCTCTAGAATTCTACCTGCACTTCTTTGATCTTCTGAGCCCTATTCTTCTCAAGGTTATTGATCTCACTAGAATCTCGAGCTTTGTCCCCCTTTCCTTAAATTCAACTTTTGTGGCTCTTATCCCTAAGAAGGACAAGCCTCGGACCTTTGCCGATTTTAGACCCATTTCTTTATGCAACCTTCTCTATAAACTCATTGCAAAAATTATAGCTCGGAGGCTCAAGCCCTTCCTTGACATGGGCATCTCTCTGGAACAATTTGGCTTCTTTAAGGATCGTCAAATCTCTGAGCCTATCGGTATCGTACAAGAGGTACTTCATTCAGTCAAGACTAAGAACCTATGTGCCTTTGTACTAAAGCTGGACCTTTTGAAGGATTTCGACCGGGTGGACTGGACTTTTGTCAAACTGATACTTATTCAAATTGGAGTTCCTCTCCTCACTGTGAACTCGATAATGGGATGCCTCTCTACTGTCAATTTTGCGGTCTTGGTCAATGGAACTCCCTCATCTTTCTTTTCAGCTTCTCGAGGTATTCGCCACGGTTTTCCTTTATCCCCCCTCCTCTTCATCCTTGTCATAGAGGGCCTTAGTCTGGTCATTCGGGATGCCAGGT
This sequence comes from Pseudotsuga menziesii, assembly GCA_001517045.1. Lineage (NCBI taxonomy): Eukaryota > Viridiplantae > Streptophyta > Pinopsida > Pinales > Pinaceae > Pseudotsuga > Pseudotsuga menziesii. Next base: position 51,625 of record LPNX010475482.1, read on the forward strand.
CTAATGGTCTTATTAGAGGCATACATATCTCGCCCTCCCTTGCTCTTTCTCACCTCCTCTTTGTTGAGGATGTGATCTTGATGGGCTCTGGTACTCTCCTTGATTGGTCAGCTTTTGATGTTATTCTTGAGAATTTCTGCAAAGCTTCGGGAATGAAGATTGATGTCGATAAGTCTTGTTTTCTCTACGGCAATCTTGATGATGCCTGTCATAATGCCCTTGCTCATACTTTACCCTACAAAATGATGCCTCTCCATTCTAGTTTCATTTACCTAGGGTTCTTCCTGAAACCTCTTGGGTATCGTGTCAATGACTGGCTCTAGATTCTTCAAAAACTGGAAAAGAGGATTAGCCACTGGACTTTTCAGTACCTCTCCCTTGGGGGCATACTAGTTCTTGTTCATTTTGTCTTGTCTAGCATTCTGGTTTATTGGATGGGTCTTGCTCCAATCCCAGCCACCATCTTACAGAAGCTCATAAGCATTATGTTCAACTTTCTTTGGGGTTCGTGAGATAATAACAGAAAGTACCACTTGGCAAGCTGGAGTGATCTCTCTTGGCCCAAGAAATCTGGGGGCTCGGGTATTAAAAACCTCCATTGGTTCAACATTTCACTTCGCCTCAAAAATCTGTGGAGAACTCTTCATTGTGATGGTCTGTGGTTTCAAGTCCTACACACTAAATATTTGAAATGCTCCTCGGTGGTTGAGTGGCTCAGAAACAAGCATTTCAGTACACGTTGTGCCTCTATCATTTGGAGAGGGTTTGTTCAGATCCTCCCTTGAATGGGCTCTCATTTGGCTTGGCAGGTGGGGGATGGTAAAAATATCCTCCTTGGAATAGATCCGATTGTTGGTATTCAGTTCTCACTCAGTATCTCAGAGGATCTGAGAACATATTTGCAAGATTTGAATATCTTCTCTCTTTCTCAGGATCAGAACACTTTTCATCCTGCGAAGAACTACTAGTTATCTGCAGAAGACTTAGATCTTGGGGGTCCTTACTATAATATTTGGAATAATTTTATAGAAGAACTCTTGGGAGATGGCATTCACCTTACTGACAGGTCTTATGATCTAGTATGGTCCTATAAAAAATACTATGGTTCTATTACTACCAAGGCTGCATATGACAGCATTATTGGTTCTCACACTCCACCGGCTGCAAACCATGATGAATATTTTCTATGGAATAGAGCTCTTCCCAGCAAAATCTCTTGTTTCATCTGGCTCTACCTTCGAAACAGGATCCTCACCTCGGAGAATCTACAGAAAAGAGGTGTTTATGGTCCTGGGATCTCCGCACTTTGCTACTCGAATGAGGAGACCGTAGAACATTTATTTATCAATTGCTGTGTTTGGAGAACGGTTGTTGTTCATGTTTGTGATCTCCTTAATCTCAATGCATTTTCTCCTTTTGTTTCTCTCGGAGAAATGATCATTATTTGGATTGCAAACCTGCCAAGGAACTCGCACTTGCAATCGCTTCCTCTTCATATGATGTGGATTTTCTGGAAGGTCCGCAATCGGGCCATATTTGAAGGTGAAAGAAGGACTGTTTATAGTTTGATACAACAAGTCATTTCTACTGTCCAAGATTTTCCTCTGTGGGCTGTCACAAAGAAACGGTGTAGAAGGATTCTCGGGAGGGCCCGTGCATGATTTATCCTTATGGTTTTATGGATGGTGCCTCAAGTAGTATGATTGCTGGTGTGGGTTACTGCATTTTTCTAAATGAGTCACATTACTTGGAGTTCTCGCTGGGGGTTAGATATTGCACTAACACCAAAGCGGAATTGCTCAGCTTATGGGCTCTTCTTCTCTCCTCCCAAATGATGGGGATCCCTCTTGCCCATGTTTTTGGTGATTCCAAAGTAGTCATCAATTCGGCTCGAGGATCGACTTCGCTCTCCCCACTAGAGCTCCTGCATTGGTGTAGGGAGACAAAAAAATCTCATGGTCAGCTTTGAGGCTTTGTCTTTCTCCGACATCTACCGAGATCACAATCGGTTGGCTGACCGTCTCTCTAAAACTATGCTCTCTTACCCACAGGGCAAAGGAAGTTTTAAGGAATTTGTTGAGAACCACTTGGTTGCTCAGGATACTTTTTAGTTCTTCTGAGATTGATTAAGGGACTGCTTTCTCTCTTATATCTGGTTTTGTTTGATAGAGTGATCTCTTTTGGATTGCTGCTCAGCTCCTGTTGGCGCTCGATAGATGTGGTTGTATGGACAGGTCTCTCTTTATGATGAGACATTTTTGTGATGGGATCACACATTTGTTGTTATGCCTTCCCCCCCCGACGATTACTCATTTGAACTGATGTGTACGATGTAACCCGCATTATGGGAGAATGTAATGATGACCTTTCATTCTTTATATGAATAACAAGGAAGGCTTTTTTCTTTCTGAAAAAAAAAACTGGAAGCCTTTAAAAAAGTGCTAAGGTTCGTAGATCGTCTCGACTTGATATTTCTACGACATTTTTAAGATTTAAACTAATAAATCTCATAGGATCTTGTATTGATGTTTATCCATTTTCTGTATTTTCTACACACCGTGTAATTTCTTTATTTTGTTTTATAAATAGTAGATGGTTAACTTTTGGATTTAGAATGGTATTTTATGCTTAGATTAAACATATACTTTTTTATATTAGAGAGACAACTATTTACAACTAAATACTGCACCCATACTCTAAAATTAGAAAAATTTCACATTTATTCATTCAATCCGCTTCTACTTAATCGACATAAGGCTTTGTCCACCTGCACTAGAGTACGTCATCATTGCTTGGTGAGGGAAAAAATATAGGGGATAAATATTTTTCAATCCCAAACATACATATCATAAATATTCCCATTACTCATTTCTAGACAGTTTGCAGTTAAGCTAAAGAGAAATAAATAATGACATAACGGATTAGAGTTGGAACCTGGAAGTCTTGCAGAAAAGTGGGATCAATACCCAAGGGAGACTATTCCACCCAACCTTTCCTGAAGCACCCAAACACGTGCTTAGAAACCCCGAGCTTTCTCTCTGCACCACTAGGACGGAGATCTTGCTACACAACAGACTTCTAGAACTCAGGTCAGCAATTCACTTTAGCTATCCTCTCATCAAATTCTTTGTGTGCCTGACTTTTTAGTTGGCAGCAATCAAAAAGTCATTCTCTCATAAATCAGAATGAGTGGTGAGCCTCCTGCTCACTTTGATGGTTTATATAAGATTGCCTAGGCCTTAGGGTCAGTTTGAAATTAACGAGCCACTGAGCTCAATTCCCCTTCTCACGGAACATGACCACTTTTTTAGGGATTATTCTTCTGCAACAACTAGAAAGTGAATGTGGGTGCTGTCATTTGTCCATCTGCCTTTTACAACTACTTTTTCATCCTAGTGGTAGTGAACTCTCATTTAGCAGTCTCCCTTCAATAGGTGTCTCCATTTATCAATTAATAAAACAAATAATTCTTCAATTACAGTCATCTTTGACCACTTCGTCATAATAAAATTTAACATAATGTTTTGCTGAAATAAATATTAGATATTTATTTTTTCAGTTTTTGGGTATGTTACAAACACCCCCCCTTAAGCTCAACATATTCCTCGAAGTTGCTTAAGTTATCCTAAGTCTTATCTAAATAGAGTTGGATATTCCACTTGCATATCACTCTCTAGTTCCCAAGTCGCTTCATCTAGACTAAGGTGTTTCCACTCCACATTTACGTGTCAAATGGTGCAATTCTAGAGAAAAAATTTACTCCTGTCGAGAATACAATCTGGTTCCACCGGAAAATATCCTTTTGGTTCTACCTGAATCAAATTCCAGTCAATCACATGAATAACACCATGTATATTTTTTTCTAAAATCGAAATGTGAAAAACATTATGTATCCTAAGATTAGGTGGCAAAACTAACCGATAAGCCACTGAAGCCACTCTTGCCAATATCTCGAATGGTCCACAATACGTGGGTGTTAATTTAGCATAGCTCCCTAATTTAAAAGATATTTTTCTTGGATTAACCTTAACAAACACATGCTCACCGACTTGAAACTGCTTCGGTGTTCTCTTAAGATAAGCATGACTTTTCTGCCTATCTTGGGCAGTTTTCAAGTTGCCTTTTACCTGTTTCATTGTTAGTTCCAATGCTTTTAACATGTCAGGTCCTAACATCAATTGATCTACTGGATTACTCCATGTAATTGGAGTGTTACTCTTTCTACCATAAATAATTTGAAAATGACTAAGCTCTGCTGAATCCTGATAATGGTTATTGTAAGCAAATTCAATTAAATGCAAAAAGTCTTCCCACTTCTTAGGATAATCACTAACATACATTTGCAGCATATCTTCTAGTATTTGATTAACTCTTTCTATTTGTCCATCCATTTGCGAATGATGGTCAGTACTGAAATTTAGTTTAGTGTCTAATACTTTGAATAAAGTTTTCCAGAAATTGCGTGTAAATTTAGGATCTGAGTGAGAAATAAATACCTTTGGAATCCCATGCAGACGAAAAGTTTCTTTCATAAAATTATCAACAATAGTTGCAGCTGAATGAGTTGTTTTCATAGTGATAAAGTGTGTTGCTTTACTTAACTTATCCACCACTACCATTATGGAATCATTCTATTTCTGGTTTTTAGGTAAACCACTTACAAATTCAAGATTAATGACTTCCCACTTCCAACTTGGTATGGGTAATGGCTGTAGGAGGCATGCTGGGTGTTGATGTTCATCCTTAACTTGCTGACATTCAATACACCTAGCTAAGAATTCAACAACCTCATTTTTCATGTTAGGCCAAAAGTATTCTTTTCTTAACATAGTTATCATTTTCTAATACACTCGATGTACAAAATAAGGGATTTTATGAAATTCATTTAAAATCAACAACTGAACTTCATATATATTTGGTACATACAATCTATTTTTAAATAGTATTAAGCCTTGTTCATTAAAACAATAATCTGTAATTACATTTTCAGATGTATTATGTTTTATCTTTTATGTTAATTTCTGATATTTTGGATCCCTCCTTATCCCTTCCTTCAATTTATCTTTTATATCATTTTTATAGGTGCTAATGGCAGCCACAAAACTCGTTACAACATTTCTGCTCAAAGCATCCACCACCTTTTTTTTCTTCCCTTTAATATGCTTGATCTCAAAATCGTATTCGCTAAGAAAACCTAGCCATCTAGCTTGTCTTGCATTTATATTTTACTGATCAAACAAATACTTTAGGCTTATTATATCTGACATTAGCAAGAATATTCTACCTATTATGTGGTGACGCCACTTTTTTAAAGCCTGAATTATTGCAGCCAATTCCAAATCATAAGTTGCATAGTTCTTTTCATGAATTTTTTTATTTTCTTGATTCATATGAATTGCGTGACCTTCTTGAGTTAGCACCCCGCCTGAGCCTCCGTTGCATGCATCCGTGCATACGACAAAGTCTTTGTTTGGTTCTGCTATTTTCAGTATGAGTGCCATAGTTAATAATGTTTTTAGTTTATTAAAACTATCTTCACACTTCTCATCCCAATTGAATTTCTTACCCTTATTTTGTAATGAATTTATAGGGTTTGCAATTCTTGAAAACCCTTCAATAAATTTTCTGTAGTACCCTGTTATTCCCATAAAGGATCGTACATTAGCTACGTCCTTAGGGACGGGCCAATCAATAATAGATTTTATTTTATCTGGGTCCACTAATATCCCCTCTTTGGATATTACGTGTCCCAAATATTGTATTTTATCCTTGTGAAAGTCACATTTACTAAATTTAACATATAACTCATGTTCTCTTAATACTTGCAGAATTATTTTTAAGCATTCATCATGCTCTTCTTTACTCTTAGAATAAATTAGTATGTCATCTATAAATATGACTACAAATCTGTCTAAATACTTACTTCAAACATTATTCATTAGACACATAAAGTTTCTCGATGCATTTGTTAGCCTGAAGGGCATAACTACGAATTCATGGTGTCCATACCTTGTCCTAAAAGCAGTTTTAAAGATGTCTTCATCTTTAATTCTAACTTGGTCATAACCGGACGTTAAGTTTATTTTAGAGAATATTGTTGCTCCACATATCTGATTGAATAGATCGTCAATGCGAGGCAAAGGATATATTTTTTTAATCGTCATTTTAATAAGTTGATGGTAGCCTATGCATAAGCGTAGAGTACCATCCTTCTTTTTAACAAAAATGATAGATTTTCCCCAGGGGGATACACTTGGTCTTACATAATTTTTATCTATTAACTCTTGTAGTTGTAATTTAAGCTCATTCAACTCCTGTTGGTCTCTCTCGGCAGACCCGAGTTTACTTGTTATGTACCAACAAAACCCCTAGCTCACTGGCCCTTTCGGTGACAGAATGCAAAGCAGCTTGAAGTCTCACCTGAATTGATCTTGGATGGGTTGGCTAAAGACTCAAGTCTCCTCAACCAGGTTCTGTATCATCCTATTGGTCTCGGGACTCTTCTTCACTAGCACGATCTCTCTGCGATAGCGATCCCGCCTTCTAACTGGCGCTGGTAGGAAACAGAATCTTATCGCATCGTTGCTTCTAGCACGATGCGCAAACTATCTCCTCTACTTAGCTCCTATCCTGTGATGTCTCACACCACAGTTCCTCCAATCAGTGCGATATCGCCTTTCTATACTATGATATCCTTTATGGTAAGACTTCAATATGGCCCTCACGGCCTAAGGCTTCTCTCTTAGTATACTAGTTAAGCTAAACAACCTCACTTAGACTCCTATAGTCTAATATGCTTAACATCAACTACACTGAACTTGCGAAACTCATATACCAGAGTCACTTAATGCAATAACTGTCAACTAACATGAACCAAGCACTGATAAACTCATATACATGCTACTTGATACATTCAACTTGCGGTTAGCCTTCTATGCGCTATAACTGAAGCATAACATACATACATTCATCATTGATAGCAACATTCATGTAATAGGTAACATATAACACATAATTAAAGCACAAACACATGAAATAGTCACACAACACATTGATTTTACGTGGTTCACCTCCAGGGGGGAAGCTACGTCCACGGGAACTAGTTTTTATATTATGTCTTGAGAGAGTAAACACAGTTCCGCTGCAATCTGATATGCAGCTCGAGATCTTCTGGGAAACTCCACGCACACAATCGGGAGCCCTTCTCTCTTAGATATCGTCTCTTATATTGCCTTCTCTTACAATATACTCCTCCTCTCTCTCTCTCTCAATCCCTGTGGATTGTTCAATCCCTGCAGATTGTTACATACATGCTCTATGAGCCTGCTACTGGTTACAGTAAGATAATCCAGATGGATTAACAGGACTAGAGCTCAACTCTTACAATACCGAGACACTAGATACACTTGGCTAGCTAAATGACTCAGAAGCTACCTCTCGATTGACTGTCTAAGAAGCTACCCAATTGTCTAACTGTCTAACCTTTTACATTACAAGATACATGCTTATATAGGCGGACCAAAGGTCTCACCATTACAAAACTGTGGGCCTTTCCCAACAGTAACCCAAAAACCCTAACTGTGACAGTCGGCACATCTGTACTGTGGGCTGGTGCTTATCATCACACCACAGCTTTCTGCAGTCTTCCACGCTTCTCGGTGCTGATCGTGGGTATGGGCACCGCTTCCTACTGTCCTTTGTCTTCAATACCTCGACCCATTGCTCCCTTTCCTTTATGAGGGTAGCTGAGCCCTCCTATCTTCACCGCTGCCTTAAGTGCAGTGGTTGAGCTCTCTCTTCTCAGCCGCTCAGGTACTGTCTTCTTCTGACTTTCCTGTCCCGATGTAGCAGCTTTTCCTGTAGCTGCGGAACCCTGCTCCAACAGTCCCCTAACACTTACTTGTGGCTCTTCCCTAAGCCACTAACAGCTGGCTTCTCCTGCTGTAGCTTCTCCTTGGCTTCCTGCGTAGTCTTTGTAAGTCTCTCGCGAAGTCCCGCGACCTCGTTGTTCATAGCTTCGACACACTCTTGTGCCGTTTCAAGCATAGCTTGATTAATGATGGAGTCTTATGTATCATCAATATCACTTTTGCTTGTAGTGAACTCCTTAACCTTCTGCTCAACCACATTGACCATCTTTGCCATTTGTTCCTGATATGGTTGAAGCAAGTTATTAAACTGTATCTCCTTTGCTCTTAACTGTTGCGCTTCTTGCTGCAAATGGTTCATCTTCGTCGTCTTCTTCATCTTTGCAAGATATCCTAGGCTCTTGACTTCTTCCTTTATTGTTGCTATGGTGTTCTCTATGTTCTGGATACTCTGCTGCAATTCCATTCTATCTGGGAGCTCATCTAGCTCTAGCCATGTCTTCGTTGCCTCAGCTAGTAATGACCGTGCGTCATCTATGCGACTCTTCATCTGTGTTGAAGTGAGTCTAAAGGCCTCTACCCTTGCTTCCTTGTCTGCATGAGGTGTCCCTGGTGGTCGAGCCTCAAGCTCAGAAATCTGCGATCTATGGTCTTCCTCTATCTTGACCACTGTCTCTTCTAGAGCCTTTGCTCTGTCTGTAATTCTTATTACCTTCTGGGGTAGAGGTAAGGAAAACTCTATGTTACACTGGGGTAACTCCAGTGCAATATTCTGTAGGATCTGATTGAGATCCTGTTCTTTTTCTTCATGTACTCTTAACTCTTCCATCTGTTTGTGCAAGCCTGCGGTGAGCTCTGCATTCTGTTTCCTCCACTGCGTGTTCTATTTATAAGTCGCAAGCTCTCTATCCCTGAGTTCTGCAGCTATCTGTTGCTGGACCATCTATAATTGATCAATAGGAAACTGGGCCAGATTAACCTCGATAGGTTGTCTAAACTTTATCTATACATCGACCATCGAAGTAGGGAGTCGGATGCTCCCTGACGGTATCAGCACTGTATTGATGCGATCTTTTGCCAAGACTTCCTCACGAGAAGTCGATGGTGTTGAACTTTCTCCTGCCGTCGCCTCGGCTAGCAGACTCTGCCTTGTGGAAGTATTCTCCGTTAGTGCTTTCAACTCCAAAAGCCGCTGATCAACAGTTCTCTTCAGCTTGTCCTGTGATGTTTGCATCGCCTGAAATGATTCCTTCATCACGTCCTGCAATCTTGTGGCGATGAATTCATAGTCATCTTCCTTCAGTACAGTCTCTGTAGGTTCCTTTGAGGCTTTTGTTTTTTTCTTCTTCTTTGGTGTGTCGAGTGGCACCCCTTCTGCATCTTTCCTCTTTTGTACCGATGATGGCACTTCTACTGTATCTTTTGTCTGGGACGCCACTTTGTCTTTACCTTTGTCCGATGGGTCTGTCTGTGCGGAACCTGGTGGTAGTGCTGTGGCATCTTCTAATGCCCTCTTCCACTGTTCATCAAAGTATTTGATGACATATTCTATATCCTGCACTGTCATCCTGAATGAACCATTTTCCCAATTATCCATTCTAGACCCTTTTGGCCTTAGGTAGATTGTATGGTTGTCTGCCATGAAATCAAGCCGATTATCATACATGTCCACAATCTCTGTGCTGATCCGCGGTGTCTCCTGGATGAATTTATTCAACAACTTATAGTATTCATAGAATACTATCATATTGATCTTTTTCTTTGCTGGGCTGGTGCTCTCCCATAAGTTTACATAGCACACACCTCTAGGCGCGCCGCTTTGTAGCTGTAGAAACTGGGTGTGGGGCGGTTCTTTCCATCCGATGAATGCACATAATATGAGAAGCCACAAGAAATGGAAGGGGTGGTTCGGCTCATCCTGTGTTGTCAAACAATCTTGCAGAAAAATATTTAATAAGAATAAACACCAATTAAATTGTTCACCTTCCGCTACTTGTATGGCAAGGTGAATTACTGATCCTGTGACTTCCTTTGGCCGCACTTTCGTTAACATTCTTCCTGTGAGAAGACTGGCTATAAATCTGAGTGTATCGTCTGGTATTGCTGCGAGGTCATATGATTGACCTCCTCTTTGTATCTTATACTTGGTAACTAGGGTTGCTAGTAGCTTGGAATCCTTGCTCTTACTTGATATATGTGTCTGAGGGTCCTTACAGGTCTTGGACAGCCCGGTGATGCGGTGTATCAGATCGACGTTCAAATCGATCCTGTTACCTAGCCGGATGTAACGTCCATGTACACAAGAAAGTAGTATGCGCACTACGGCATTAACCTCTGCACCTCGTCCAAAATGTGGTATTCTCAACAAATTGAGAAGGCCTGACTGCTCAAGAATCTAGACATGTTCCATAGGAACAAACTCATCTCTGCCGGTCCTCGGGTTCCTCTGAACTGTAAGATACTGATCTGGACAATACTGAGGGTATGTATTACTGTCTCCAAGGTTATAGTCTATAAATTTGAGAACATGGGAATATCCTAACAGATCTCCATCTTCCTTGACACGAGAATCAATCGATGGAAGGGGAATAGGAAACTTAGCACCCTTGGGAATGGTTACCTCTGGTGCATCCTCAACTCGTGGTACGATGTATTCTGTTTCCATATGAACTTCTTCCTCCATCTCTGGGATAGACTCTTCTACTATCTGAGATTGAATCCTCATCCTTGGCGGCTGTCTAACCTGTGATGTTCCTACTTTCACAACCCTGGGCGGCGTCATCATAACGGACGCAAGGCCACCACACTGGAATCTCTGCACAATGTCCTCTAAAGGCTCTGTCTTGGACATAAACCACTCAGTGCAATACTCTGGATGGGCAATGGCTGTGAAATGGGGAAAACCAGCACTCTATAACTACAGTATCTCTTCACAGGAAAACTCTCCAAATTGCTCTGTACTCTCAGAAATCACAAAAGTAACCCTTCTTAGTGAATGGTCTTCTGAATTTATAACGAAGGTGATACTCTTCGAGCAACGATCATCTAGGCTGGAACCATCAGTTGTATTAATTGCATGGACAAGACAATACCTATCGTTTCGATCCTCATTAATTGCTGAAATCCGATCAAATTTCCCTCGAAACTTGTGTACAAGCATTGGTCTCGACCAAGATTTAGCAAATCTAGAAAAATCATTATATTGTTGTCAAATCTAGGGTAACGCATACCGGTCATATTTGTATTAACTGCTTGTCAGAAGGCAAAGTGACTGGCCCTCTGTCTTATTTCCAACTTGTCTACGTGGCACGGGGAGCATCACATTGCTGCGATGTACACCGCATCGTTTGGAACCTACATGCTGGCATGAAACTCCGTAAGCATCCTATGACTTGCGCAACATAAACTCTTCTGATGCTATTCCTCATACTTGGATCTTTTGTATTTTTATTTTTATTTTTTTTAAGTGTAGATTCATTCCTGGTGTGATGCCTCCTTTCAACTACACTGGACATCTGCACTTCCAAAGCTGTTTGGGTTAGGTCTGGGAGGTGGAGTGGCTATCACTATAGAGCTTAAGCCTACTGCCATTAATCAATGTATGAAGAAGTTCCCCGTTTAGTTTGCTGAGCTGAACGACACCTCCTTCTGTAACATACTGAATCTGATATGGCCCCAACCAATGCGTCTTAGACTTTCCTGGGAACTTAACAAACTTACTGTCATATACGAGCACTAGGTCTCCTATCTGAAAACTCTTGCTCTTAATGTGCCTGTCATGCCAAGCTTTCTCTCGTGCCTTCTGCACTTTTTGATGAAATCCTATGATGAATCTGTCTTCCTCTATGGCAAGCAGCTATGCTAGCCTTTCATTCACTGTATCTGTATCAGCTATCTCGGTAATTTGAGCAACTCTTACACTAGGAATAATATATTCCATAGGAATAACAGCCTCTTGTACATACACCAAACTGAAAGGTGTGTGTCCTGTAAGTTTCTTGCATGTAGTCCTATAAGCCCATAATACAACATTAACCCTGAGGTCCCAATCATTTCTTTAGCTGTCATAGATCTTAGTAAGAGCATTTTCTAGAATCTTGTTAAATACCTCCACCATACCATTAGCTTGAGGATGGTAAGGAGTGCTCTTATGGTGTTGGATCTGAAATTCCTCTGTCAAGGCTTCAATAGTGCGGTTCAGAAAATGTGTGCCTTGATCACTCATCAAAATTACTGGACATCCAAATCTAGTTATGATGTTTTCAAAAATGAACTATGCAGCTGTAGCAGCATCACAATTCCTTACTGCTTTATCCTTTGCCCACCTAGTGAGATATTATGTTCTTGTGATGATGTATCTCACACCAGTTTGTTTCCTTGGTGGGTTGATAGGACCCACAAAATCTATATCCCATTTGTCAAATGCTCGCAGCGTAATCTGTGGTCGCAACGACATTTTGTCTCTCTGAGAAGGTTTTCCTACCCTCTGGCAGATATAACAACATTTGCAAAATTCCTTAGTGTCTTTGTGCAAAGTAGGCCACCATAAACCTGTAGTCATGATTTTATGAGCAGTCGGATTTCCTGTGAAATGACCTCCTGCAGTACTTGAGTGTGCTTCTCTGATAATGGTCTCTTTCTCGTGGGGCATCATGCATCTGTGCAGGACTTCATCTGGACCTAAGTTATATAGATGTCCACTGATCAAAGTGAAGTCTGCTGCTTTCACAACTAATTGTTTCTTTTGCTGCTTAGTAAAGTCAACCGGTGCCCATTCTGTAGTGAGAAAGTGAATAATATCCTCATAGAGAATAATTGTGCATATGGTATATTATCCTCTAAATTACTTGGTTCTTCTCCTGAATCTATTCGTGATAGATGACCAGGTCCGACATTTAATCTTCCTAGTTTTACAATGATTTCAAAATCATACTCCTGAAATAGAAGTAACCGTCTACAGATCCTTCCTCCTAATACTGGTTTATTGACCAAATACTTTAAAGCAGAATGGTCAGTAAACATCTTGAATGGGGAAGCCAATAGGTAGTGCCTGAACTTCTGTAGAGAATACACCATGTCTAATCCTTCTCGTTCTGTAGTGGTGTAGTTATTTTCTGCTATAGATAGCTTTCTGCTGGAGTACGCGATCGGATGATCGATACCCCCTTCTCCTGGATGTGTTAGGACAATGCCCAGTGCGATTCCTGATGCATCCACATGAACATGAAATGACTTGTTCCAATCTGGGAATACTAAGATGGGTTCTGTAACCATCTTCTCTTTAAGTGTGTCTAAACTTTGCTGGCATTCCTCATTGCATAGGAATGTCACGTCTTTCTTTAACAGCTTTTCCATAGGCGCTGTGATCTTTGCATAACCTTTGATAAATTTTCTATAGTACCGGGTATGACCAAGTACTATCCTCAACTGCTTGACTATGTTGGGTGCTTGGAGGTGTACATTGACGGCAATCTTTGCAGGATCTACCATCAAGCCTTGTTTGCAAACAATATAACCCAACAAAATACCAAATGGTGCACAGAATATACATTTCTTCAAGTTAAGAGAAATCTTATATTGCCTACATTTCTCTAACATGAGCCTTAAATCTCCTATATGCTTGTCGATTAATCCAAATACAGTATAATCATCAAAATAGACTTTTAATAATTTATGGATGTATTCTTTGAATACAGCAACTACTACTCTAGAGAAGATAGCTGGTGCATTTTTAAGACCAAAGGGCATTACCGTGTACTGGAATGAGCCCCATTCTATCGCAAAAGTGGTCTTATGTCAATCCTCTGGATGGATTCTGATATGGTGATAGCCTGAAAAGCCATCAATGAAGGAGTATACCTCCTGTCCTCCCACATTTTCTAACACTTCATCAGTGAAAGGTGTCGGAAATGGGTCATGAAGTGATGCGTCTTTGAGTTTGCGCAAGTCGACACAAATCCTGATTTCTCCTTTAGTTTTCTTTTCCTATACGACCATGGGACTAACCCATTCACTTTCTTCTACTGGTTCAATGATGCCTACTGCTAGCATCTTATCGATCTCATCCTTAACTTTTTCTTTATAGCGGTGATTCAATATGTATGGACGCTGCTTAACTAGCCTAGCATCATCTTTCAATGGTATGTGCATGACTCCCAAATCTCCTACTATTCCCTTCATCTCTGTGAACTTAGTGGGAAATAGGTCCTGATAGTCGTGTAAAATATCTGCAATGTGTCCTACTGTTTCATCATCCCAATAATTTCCAATAGAGGCAAACTTAGGTTCTGTTTCTGTGCCAATATTGATCTTTTTAATCTTGATAGGTTCTGTGATAGATGGAATTTCTAGTCTTGGTCCATCAACATTGCGAGTCCCTTCTGACTCAGGAATGTTGACACTGCGAGGGTTCTCATCCTCATCATCTGGCTCTACTGCGAAGTTGTAACATTCTAGCGCATGTTCCAACTGGATAGCCCAATCAGGCTGAGCAGGCACTGATAGGGTACATTCGTCAAATACCTTAGTCTTTATTACATATAGAGCCTGATCGATGCTTGGATACTCAGATTCAAAAGTGAAAGTGAGTAGGAAGTTGTCTATCATAAGTGGCCATGTGATGGTTCCTCTGCGCCACTCTGTCTCAGTGTACCAATTCCTTGGAATTGCGTCTAAAGTGTGAATGAATAAGTGAACCCATTCATCCTCTGGAATATCCGACCAACTCTGTCCGCAAATTTGAATATGTGACCTGGGGTCACTCTCTCATGTGTATTTATGCTGTAACGGCCCCTTGTCGTTAGAAAATCTGATCGCCATCAGTCTCTTAATGTCAAAACCCCAAAATTTTGGAAAAATTTAAAAATTTTAAAAACATATAATTATCATAATTACAGTAAACTAATTATTAAATTAGTTATATGTTACCAAATTCATTATCTGAAGTATCTGTTGGTTATGTTTAGCGATAGAGAAATTCTTTTCAGTTTACTCATTATATTTCTTTTTGCAACCACAAGGTGAGAATGCCATGCAAAACTGGGCTCACTTAGCTTCCAAGCTAATGCAGAAAGTTTTCATGTTCTTACAGACTACAGGTAAGAGGTTTTGGTGCTGCTTGTCGCAATTGTAAAGTATTTAAAATTCAAGTTTGTCGCAAAAGAAAAGCTGAGTAAAAAAAATAAATGCTAAACAATTCCCAACGCATGTTAAGGTACATTTATTATCTTCCCTTCTTTCTAGAAGAAGTAAATCCATGGTTCTTGATGATTATGGAATTATTCCGTAGCTATCATAGTTGTGATGTATAAAAATGTCTTACTAATTCTTTACAACAGAGTAAGAGTAACAGAGTTATAAAATCTATGGTATGATTTCATTTGTATACAATTACGTTACATCGTAAATGTAAACTGATAAGGGGTTTATGTAGTACTATTTCCATTTTCAAACTTTGAAGTTTAAATGAGTTTACAACTTTACTTCGACCTGCTTTTTAAGAAAACTATAATAATGTTGATGCATAAATTTTTTATTCACTTATCAACTATTTTCAAGCATAACTGGAGCTTATCTTTAGTAATATATAAATTACTGAAACAGGTTTTATCCTATCCCCTTTATGTTTATAAACGGGACAAGTCCTTAAGGGACTATAATTCGTAAAAGAATGCATCTCTTAAATCATTATATGACCTATCTATTTTATTCCGGTGAAACTTTTAGATAAATAAAAATGTGGCCTAACCTTGCCAAGTCATCAATTAAAGTTAAGGTTATTACCTTAAGAAAAAGCTGATATCACATAGTAGTTACTACTTTCTTTTGTATCTTTTTACCTAAAGTTACCATTTTAACCAAAAATAGATAAGCCATTAAGGTTATTATGAACAATAGAACTAATGTCATAATTTTTACTCTAATATCCTCCTTTATAATCTTCCAATATATTTTTATTTAAGCCAAAAGTTGATTGAACTTAATATTTCATAACGCATAAGACAAGGTATAAGGTGGAATAAGAGGCCTAAAAACTCAACCATGATCATGATCAAAATAAAGCTTATTCTTTATTTTGATAGTTCTATAAACTTTATAGAGGATATGTTTCTTTTCCAACATTTGTAAGCTATGGTTACTATTACTTACCTAGCAAGAAAGGTTATAATCATAACCTTGCCAGAACAATCGTAAGTTTAAACTTGTCAAGTTAGAAGAATACCATAATTTGCAAAGCGTTGGTCGTAATGGTCTCCACGATTTTAATGATTGTAAGGTTTGAGTGTTTAATGTGATGATTTTTATGTTCTTACATGCAGCGTAGGAATGATAAGCCGACTTTACAACAAGGCTAAGAGTAAATCGATGCATAAAATGATTGGAATCATTTATGCGTGGAACGTCCTCCGAACTATATGAATTCACCCACCGCAAGCAAATATATTTATTGGTAATGTGGCATTACCCTGGCAATGCATTATATGGTTAAAAGGGCCGTAGTCAAACCCTAACTCACTATTCCTTCCTTATCCTTCGGCTTCTGTCACTCTGCAAAGGTGCTGGTGCACCCTTGCAGCACCTCTCCTCTGCAACGTTAAACTCCAGCTCGTTATCTTCTTGTGGCTTGTCCTATCCCATGTGTTGCTGTTGGTCATTTCTCGGTTGTTCTTCCCGCAGGTTTTTCTTTGTCATGCTATCTCAAACCCAAATCCTTGACTGAGATAACCTCCTCCCTTAGTGAGGATTGAAGTCCTGTATTACTGCATTGCATTTGAGTGTTGATGTTTGTTAATCTTCTTCTCCCTTTTTGCAGTAGGGTTACCTCGTGGCATTGGTGGTTGTCTTACTGTTGCTGGTGGTCATGCCTCCATAAAAAGATCAGGTAGAATAATACTGCAATTATTTTTCATTTTAATGTTTGTTTTTAGTTATAAGATAAATTTTCCGCTTACACATTTTAATATTGTGGTTTTCTTTGTTGGATACAGGTCTCGGCCTTCCTTCTGCGTGGCTTCTAGTACAAAGCAGTTGCAGTGGCTACAAGTCCCCGGTAAGCCTGGTTAAACCATGGCACTTTCTCTTTGTGGGGTTCCTTTGGGACTTTTGAGGGTTGGCACGTTGAGGCCTGTAACCCTTGCGACTTCAGTTTGCCCTGATAGTTTGTTTAATATTTGTGGTATTTGAAGAGCCCCTTGCATCGTGCGAGGATGCTCAGGCTTTGGCTGTGCTTGTATAAGTTAATTTCTTGTTTGTATTCATTGCTGCGTAAGAAGTGAAAAGAAACAGAGACACTCTCAATGCTTGAAGGGTTCGAGGGCTTTGAAGAGCCGTTCAACTTTTTGTTTAACTTGACTGTGTAATACATGAGGCCGTGAGCCTGACTTGAAAAAGGGTTACAACCCACAACTTCTACTTCTGTTGTAATTTTGAACTTATAGGGTTTTCACCCTAAGTCCATCATATAAGTTATTAATACTGTTTTTCTTTTCTATTTTTCTTGTTTATGTTACAGCACTGAAATTGATATGTTTATCATAATATTTGAAGCTCGTAAGTAAGAAAATGTTTACAACATTTGTCTTTAATTTATAATTTACCTCTGTAAATTATGAGGTTGTAGTTAGGTTGTATAAATTTTTGCTTAAGCTTGTTAAGTTGAGCATTCTGTCACTCTGTTGAATTAATGACAGTGCGTTAATATACTTGACTTTTATTCCATAATAATTTTCTTAAATATCATTAGGGTTTACTGCACATTACTCTTATAACCTGTTTGTTTTATAGAAACAGTCAATGCTATTATATTATTTTATTAAAAAAACAAAATAAAACGATTCATGTTTCTTATGAAATGCTCAAGTAACTAACAGTTACTTTTTTTCCTTTTAAGTCTCGAATTTAGAATTTATTTCATGTTACTAAAATTAAATAGAACACTATATTATTATTGTTTCTATACTTGGTATATAATCTGCATGCTTAGTCCATGCAATATAAATGATAGAAAGAGTATATTAAAAGACTGTTGTCTTACCTGTAAGTACTATGGCTTCTGTTATTACATTTACTTCATTTAGTTTATTTAAAAGAATTGTAATTATTATTATAGAATTGTTACCCTTATTTTATTCATAATCGTAAATAAACTTAGTAATTTATTACTGTATTATTATACTTACTGTACTAAATACTTTGTATACATATTCTCTATATCCCATATTTTCTGGTTTAAACTACAATATAATGAATGTAACAGAACTAACTAAGTTCTACACTGTTAACATCTTAATAGTATAAGTTAGCAGTTGTATGTTTTGTTTAAGCTTAACTAAGTGGAACAGAAATGAATAAATATAATATATTACTTCCCAAAAGTAAATTTTGCTATTAACTAAGTACCTGTATAATTAAATAGAGATTCTAGATAATCCTCCTTCAATTTGAATATTATAGTTACAGTAGTTTAATCTGTAAGTAAGTAAACTGTAAATCATCTTTTTCTAACTTAACCCTACTTTAGTGGACTATTATACTCTTCTTTGCTATGCAAATAGCAATAAGAAAGTAACTATAGTATCAAGGACTGGTTTCTCTATTTAGACATACTACTATCAGTAAACAATACAATTTATTTCTATGTTTCTAAAAGACTTGACAGTTTTCCATACAGGTTAATACTACTCCTATTACAAAAGATATTTCTTCTAAAAAAAAACACACAAAGAAAATACTCTGTAATTCCATTTACATTCTATTTTTATATTTTTATCATATCATCTTTATTTATAATCTCACCCCTATGCTGGAGTACGGTCTGGTAACTCCAGATGAGGAAAAACACAGTGGGTTTTTATTTCTCATTAAAAGAATTCTATTACTGACAAACTAGAGCAACTACATCACTAAGCCATCTAAATCTTTGTATCATAATCAACAAACATAACATTCAATCATACTTAGTTATTAAAACACAGACTGTTAGAGGGAAGAACCTGTTCTTGAGCTTGGAAAACAACAGCAATGGGAGGCTGTTCCTCCCTACCAACTCCTGGGGAGCGCTCAAACATCGACTCCTCAGGACCCCCGAGCTTGCTCTGGTCTCCCTTGTTGGAACTAGGTGTAGCAATAGTCAAATACCAGTCTTCAGACTCAGTATCAATTCTGAACTTATCAGTAAGTTCTCCCAGCTAACAGGCTGTAACAAACCAATTTACTGTAGACTTTCTCTCAACACACTTTCCTTACTGTTTTCCCCTTTTTCTCCAATGAATTTCTTGAATAGCATTCCTCCTGAATGATACTTCTCTGGAAAATATCTGAGCAACCTTAGCTCTATTCATTGGGTACTTTTAAAAGATTGCCTAGGTCTTTTTGGGTTAGTTGTCATTTATTGAGCCACCTGCTCTGATCCCACTTTCTTGGGGGATCTTGACCCCAAATGTAGGGAAGTTTCCACCTGCAACATAGGAAGTGTTTGAGGATGCTGCCACTTGTATTTTTCCCTCCACCTAGTTCCTTCCACCAGTTTGACCAGTAACCTCTTATTAACAGCTCTCCCATACTGTTGTCTCCACTTTTATTTATTAATAATAAAATATTCATAATTACATTCCACTTCTTTTGACTCTGCTGAGTCATCAGTTCCTACTTAGCATTAAATTTAACATAATGTCTTAGGAAATAAAATTAAACAATTATCATTATTTTATAAAATTGGGGTATGTGACATACACACCCCCTTAAATGTGAAATCGTCCTTGATGTTACTTATTCTTCATCTTCTGCAACCTCCTGGAATAGATTCGGGTATGCCTCCCACATCTTACTGTCTAGTTCCCAGGTAGCCTCTTCAGGACTAAGGTGATTCCCTTGCACCTTCACTTGTCCAATGGTGCAGTTCCGTAGAGTAATTTCCCTCCTCCCGAGGATACAGTCCGGTTCAACCAGAATTTCTCCTTCTGGTTCCACCTGTACAACATTCCAATCAACCACATGAGTAGCATCATGAACATACTTTTTCAAAATAGAGATATGAAAAACATTATGCACTTTCAAGTTAGGTGGTAACGCTAGCTGATATGCAACTTGACCAATTCTAGATAAAATTTCAAATGGACCACAGTAACGTGGTGCTAGCTTTGCACAAATCCCCAATCTTAGAGAGATTTTCTTTGGTATTACCTTTATAAACACGTGCTCACCTACCTGGAACTCTTTGGGAGTTCTTTTCAAATTTGCTTGGCTCTTTTTCCGATCATCTGCCACTTTCAAATTTTCCTGCACTTGTTCATCCCATGATGCGATATGTTCTTTATGTGCATGCCACCATCTTGCAGGTGTGGCTGAACTGTAAGGTCCATAGTTGTCAACCTCTGCTCCTGAGGAATTTCCTGCTCAAACTACTGTAAAAATTCATTGACATCTACTAAGCCATGAAAGGACGAAATATCAATAATGTCTGCGCCAATCCATCATAGTGACTTAGTCATAAATGCACATCTGCAAGAGGAGACTTAGTAAAGTCTGTTCTGCCAGTTCTCTAGACCAACATCTGAATCTGATGTGCATGAGCTTTCGCATCACCAAATGATGTTTCCTTTTGCAATCAGATTGATGTAATCACTCTGATTAGCTGTCATCTGATAGAGGCTCTCCACATTACATGCCTCTTCCTCTGCTCAGATAGGTTCAATATACCTGGGACCCTGAAAAGGATCCAACGGTGTGATGACCTGGATCTGACTATCCTCAAAGGTCATTTGTCTTTTCTTTAAGTCGATAGCAGCCATGTTATTGATTTCCCAATCAATACCTAGTAGAGCTGGATATGGTCTACTATCGCCAATGATCTCTATAACCTCAAATTCTGTAAAGCTGCGGACTCCGTGAATATCAACTGGTACCTGCGGTAATCGACCCCATGGTGATACCCACTGCTGATTGGCTAGTCGCAGATGGATAGGTGATCTAGCTCACTTAGGGCTACCCATATGTTCCCATGTCTCCATAGTCAGAACATTTACCTCTGATCCTAAATCTAGGATTACATCATCCATTTCAAATTCTCCAACTTGTGCTGTGAGTCTCATCTCTCTTCTTGTTCTTGTATGTCCCATAATATTATGAACAACACACTGCGCACTGCTCACGGAAGAAGATGGCTGACACTGATATATGATGCGCTGAAGCTCTCCGATAGCTTTCTCATTTCTAACGAGTTTCAAGCAACTCTGCAGGAAGGATTGTACACTTCCTGTCAACTCTTCCTCTTCGCACCTTCCCGATGTGGTAGCCTGCGATATCTGCACAGGACTAATGCCACAAGGTGTTTGCTGCTACGGTACGCCCCTGCGCGACAGTACCTGCGATCCCGATGTTGTAGGTTCAATAAAGAAATTTTGAGCTTTCTGAAACGTTTCTTTGTTCTTCTGCAGGTCGAGTGGTGTTAATTTAGTAGTGTATTTGCGCACCTACTCCGGACCTGTGTTCTTTTATGCATCCTGCGATGTCGGACTAGTAGAAGTACCACTGCGAGTCATAATATGGAATCTCTATTCTGGCTCTTTCTGCTCAGCAGCAATAAGCTGAATATTTTGGTTTACTGCTGGCTTAGGTTCCCTAATATTGGCTATCAAGATCGGACACTCTTCTATAGGGTGATCATAGGACTTGCAATACTTACATGTTGTACTATGGTTTTGACAGTCCCTAGCATAATGTCCTACAATTCCACAATTGTAACAAGTAATAGGTCCATGGCCACGGCCAAAGCCTTCTACTCAAGGCATCAGCCACCTTATTTTCCTTACCTTTTATGTGTTGGATTTCAAAATCGTATTCACTCAAGAAGGCTAACCACCTTTCTTGTCTTGCATTTAAGTTAGGCTGATCTAAAAGATATTTCAGTCCTTTATTATCACTCATTAAAATAAACTTTCTACCTATTAAATGATGTCGCCACATTTTTAAGTCATGAATAACAGCCGCAAGTTCTAGATCATAAGTTGCGTAATTCTTTTCATGAATTTTCAACTTCCTAGACTCATAGGCAATGACATGCCCATCTTGAGTCAGCACACCACCTAAGCAATCATTACAGGCATATATTCATACTACGAAATCCTTATTAGGATCTGCTATTCTTAGAATAAGCGCACTTGTTAATAAGGTTTTTAATTTCTTAAAACTTTCTTCACATTTTAAGTTCCAATCGAATTTCTTGCCTTTCTTTTGCAAGGAAGTGATCGGATTAGCTATTTTTGAAAAGCCTTCAATGAATCTCTAGTAATAACCGGTAATTTCCATGAATGACCTAACATCTGTTACGTCTTTTGGAACCGGCCAATCTTGGATTTCCTGAATCTTTTCAGGATCGACTGAAATCCCTTCCTTAGTCACTACGTGACCTAAGTACTGGATTTCATCCTTAATTCTTAGCTGATGATATCCTGACCTCAGGTCTATCTTTGAGAACACCATGGCTCCATGTAGCTGATCAAATAGATCATCTATGCGGGGCAACAAATATATGTTTTTAATAGTCATCTTATTTAGCTGACAGTAGTCTATGCATAGTCGCATAGTTCCGTCTTTCTTTTTAACAAAGATGATCGGTGCTCCCCAAGGAGACACACTTGGTCGAATGTACTTCTTATCTATTAAATCCTTTAGTTGTGATTTTAACTCATTAAGTTCTAAAATATTCATTCGATACAGAGCTTTCGAGCTAGGTATCGCACCAGGCACCAGCTCAATAGTGAAATCCAGTTCCCTCCTAGGAGGTAATCCTAGAATTTCTTCTGGAAATACATCAGTAAATCCATTTAAAATAGGAATATATTCTATTTTTAACTTATCTGTTTCAGATTTACTTGCCTCATCTGTAATAGTTATAGCATAGGATTTACACCCTTTTCTAACTGCTCTTTTAAGTTGTAAAGCAAAAACATGCCTGATTAAATTTTTTCGAGGAATACCCTTAACCTTTACTGGTTGTTCATTACTATTTACGCACGTAAATGATTTATCATAATAGTTTAAAACTACCTTATGCTGCTCTAACCAATCCATACCAATCAAGAAATCATATGAGCCAAGTGGCAAAACATTAAGCTTAACTGTAGTTTTAAATTCATCCATAATTAAAGCACATTCTTTCACAAAACAGCTTACTTTTATTTTTTCCCCTGTGGCTAATTGAACTAACCAGGAATTATCAAACTTATCAACAGACAATTTACATTTTTTCACTATCTGAGGTGCAATGTAACTAAGAATAGCTCATGGATCGATTAAAATGGTTACAGGGTTTTGGTTAATCATACCTTCCACTTCCACCATGGAAGTCTGATAGTCAGCTTGGCGGTTCTCCAATGCTGCATTTATTCTGGGCATAGTCCTCGTGAGTTCTCCAACAGTCATTTCCTCCTGCACAGTGTGAATATTGCTGACTGACTTTTTCCGATTTGAGCAGACTGAGGCATAGTGTGGTCCATTACATTCCCAGCACTTAACATGCTCCTTTCGTTCAAAACTCTTAGTGAAATTCCCATGGTTATTTGCATCTTCCTTGCCCTTAAATTTTTTTGAATTATTGGATGTACCATTTCTATTTCCCTGGAAATTCCTATTGTTAGAATAATTTATGTTCTTATTATTCTTGAAATTCTTCTGGGGTACAAATTCCTTCTTCTTAAACTCAGGATGATTGTTGTTGTTCTTAGCCTTCCAGTTGGCTATGCCTTCTTTCTTGTTGTTCTGATCAAAACAGAAATTAGCCTTCCTCATAGCTTCCTCCAGAGTCTTCAGGTTATCATACTCAATTTTGTCCTTGATGTGATACGGTAGACAGGTGAGAAATCACTGCACTTTAGGCTTCTCGTCTACTAAGTAAGGTACATACCTCAGCAAGCTTAAGAATTTACTATTCAAATCCTTCATAGTCATCAAACCTAATTTCAATTCGTAAAATTCTTTAGCTCTTTCTTCATAATATTGCCCAGACAAAAAATTCTTCTTGAAGTACCTCTTAAAGGTACTCCAGTTAACTTAATTTTTCTCTGATACCCTTGACTCTCTTCAGATCTTGCCACCATATGTCTGCTTTTTCGGAGAGGTTATAGATTGCCATTCTCGCCTTCAGTTGATTTGAATAATTGTATATATGAAAATACTTCCTCATCTCGGATAACCTGGACTCTACTTCTTCCCCTTTTTCGGTTTCTCCATTAAAATTTGGGGGATTTATCTTTTTAAACTCCACTGAAATCTCCTCATATGGTCTGTACTTCTTCTTTCTATCATACAACTCAGCCTCACTATTGTCACTAGTAGTGTGGTAGCTTTGTTGTTCACCGAACCCTTCAGATGATGAACTGCTTTCAGTTTTTACCAGCTTCACCTTTTTAGACCTTCTTTGATGACTAACATCCTCATATTCTGGTCTTCTGCTCATTTCTTTAGTTTGGAACTTTTCTATTAAAATTTGGTTTAACTCTTCCTAAGCCTTCATAATTCTCTCATTCTCCTTCTTGACTGATTCCATTTCAGTCTTCAAATCTTTTACAATCTGCAACATCTCTGAAGAGTGAGCAGTCACCTCTTCTAACATAGTTTCCTTGGGAAGTTACCTTGTCTTTGTATCTAGAGACTCCTCCTGATCATATTCTCCTAGCTTATCCATACCTTCATGTTAATTTTCAGAAAAAAGAAATTTTTTGTTCTTTACATAAAACATAATATAGGTTAGTATATTATTTTACTGTTCTACAGAAACTGGTTGGGATACATCAAGGCCTAGTATTTGAACCATGCTCTGATACCACATGTCAAAACCCCAAATTTTCTGAAAAATTTAAAAAATTTAAAAACATATAATTATCATAATTACAGTAAACTAATTATTAAAATAGTTATATGTTACCAAATTCATTATCTAAGTTATCTGTTGGTTATGTTTAGCGATAGAGCAGTTCTTTTCAGTTTACTGATTCTATTTCTTTTTGCGACCACAAGGTGAGAATTTCATGCAAAACTGGGCTTACTTGCCTTCCGAGCCAATGCAGAAAGTTTTCCTGTTCTTATAGACTACAGGTAGAAGGTTTTGGTGCTGCTTGTCGCAATTCTAAAGTATTTAAAATACAAGTTCGTTGCAAAAGAAAAGCTCAGTAAAAAAAATAAATGCTAAACAATTCCCAACGCATGTTAAGGTACATTTATTATCTGCCCTTCTTTCTAGATGAAGTAAATCCATGGTTCTTGATGATTACGAAATTATTCCATAGCTATCAGAGTTGTGATGTATAAAAATGTCTCACTGATTCTTTACAGCAGAGTAAGAGTAACAGAGTTATAAAATCTATGGTATGATTTCATTTGTATACAATTACGTTACATAGTAAATGTAAACTGGTAAGGGGTTTATGTAATACTGTTACCATTTTCAAACTTTGAAGTTTAAATGAGTTTAAAACTTTACTTCGAGCTTCTTTTTAAGAAAACTATACTAATGTTGATGCATAAAGTTTTTATTCACTTATCAACTGTTTTCAAGCATAACTGGAGCTTATCTTTAGTAATATATAAATTACTGAAACATGTTTTATCCTATCCCCTTTATGTTTATAAACGGGACAAGTCCTTAAGGGACTATAATTCGTAAAAGAATGCATCTCTTAAATCGTTATATGACCTATCGATTTTATTATGTTGAAACTTTTAGATAAATAAAAATGTGGCCTAACCTTGCTAAGTCATCAATTAAAGTTAAGGTTATTACCTTAAGCAAAAGCTGATATCACATAGTAGTTACTACTTTCTTTTGTATCTTTTTACCTAAAGTTACTATTTTAACCAAAAATAGATAAGCCATTAAGGTTATTATGAACAATAGAACTAATGTCATAATTTTTACTCTAATCTCCTCCTTTATAATATTCCAATATATTTTTATGTTAAGCCAAAAGTTGATTGAACTTAATATTTCATAACGCATAAGACAAGGTATAAGGTGGAATAAGAGGCCTCAAAACTCAACCATGATCATGATCAAAATAAAGCTTATTCTTTATTTTTATAGTTCTATAAACTTTATAGAGGATATGTTTCTTTTCCAATATTTGTAAGCTATGGTTACTATTACTTACCTAGCAAGAAAGGTTATAATCATAACCTTGCCATAACAATAGTAGGTTTAAACTTGTCAAGTTATAAGAATACCATAATTTGCAAAGTGTTGGTCATAATGGTCTCCACGACTTTAATGATTGTAAGGTTTGAGTGTTTAATGTGATGATTTTTATGTTCTTACATGCAACGTAGGAATGATAAGCTCACTTTGCAACAAGGCTAAGAGTAACTCGATGCATAAAATTATTGGAATCATTTCTGGGTGGAACTTCCTATGAACTATATGAATTCACCCACCGCAAGCAAATATATTTATTGGTAACATGGCATTACCCTAGCCATGCATTACGTGGTTAAAAGGGTTATAGTCAAAGCCTAAATCACTATTCCTTCCTTCTCCTTCGGCTCCTGTCGCTCTGCCAAGGTGCTGGTGCACCCTTGCAGCACCTCTCCTCTGCAACGTTAACCTCTAGCCTGTTATCTTCTTGTGGCTTTTCCTATCCCATGTGTTGTTGTTGGTCATTCGTCGATTGTTCTTCCCGTAGGTTTTTCTCTATAATGCTATCTCGAACCCGAACCCTTGACTAAGATAACCTCCTCCCTTAGTGAGGATTGAAGTCTTGTACTGCTACATTGCATTTGAGTGTTGCTGTGTACTAATATTCTTCTCCCTTCCTGCAGTAGGGTTACCTCATCGCATTGGTGGTTGTCTTGCTGTTGCTGGTGGTCGCGCCTGCATAAAAAGATCAAGTAGAACAATACTGCAATTCTTTTTCATTTTACTATTGTTTTTTAGTTATAAAACAAATTTTCCGCTTACACATTTTAATATTGTGGTTTTCTTTGTTGGATACAGGTCTCGGCCTTCCTTCTGCGCGGATTTTGGTACAAAGTAGTTGCAGTGGCTACAAGTCCCCGGTAAGCCTGGCTAAACCATGGCACTTTCTCTGTGTGGGGTTCCTTTCGGACTTTTGAGGGTTGGCACATTGAGGCCTGTAACCCTTGCGACTTCAGTTTTCCCTGATAGTTTGTTTAATACTTGTGGTAGTTTAAGAGCCCCTTGCGTCGTGTGAGGGTGCTCAGGATTTGGCCGTGCTTGTATAAGTTAATTTCTTGTTTGTATTCACATGCTGTGTAAGAAGTGAAAAGAAACAGAGATACTCTCAATGCTTGAAGGGGTCGAGGGATTTGAAGAGCCGTTCGAATTTTTGTTTAACTTGACTGTGTAATACATGAGTCTGTGATCCTGACTTGAAAAAGGGTTACAACCCATTACTTCTAATTCTGTTGTAATAATGAAATTATAGGGTTTTCACCCTAAGTCCATCATATAAGTTATTAATACTGTTTTTCTTTTCTATTTTTCTTGTTTATGTTACAGCACTGAAATTGATAAGTTTATCATAATATTTGAAGCTCGTTAGTAAGAAAATGTTTACAGCATATGTCTTTAATTTATAATTTACCTCTATAAATTATGAGGTTGTAGTTAGGTTGTATAAATTTTTGCTTAAGCTCGTTAAGTTGAGCATTCTGTCACTCTATTGAATTAATGACAGTGCGTTAATATACTTGACTTTTATTCCATAATAATTTTCTTAAATATCATTAGGGTTTACTGTACATTACTCTTATAACCTATTTGTTTTATAGAAACAATCAATGGTATTATATTATTTTATTAAAAGAATAAAATAAAACGATTCATGTTTATTATGAAATGCTTAAGTAACTAACAGTTACTTCTTTTCCTTTTAAGTCTCGAATTTAGAATTTATTTCATGTTACTAAAATTAAATAGAACACTATATTATTATTGTTTCTATAGTTGGTATATAATCTGCGTGCTTAGTCCATGCAACATAAATGATAGAAAGTGTATATTAAAAGACCGTTGTATTACCTGTAAGTACTATGGTTTCTGTTATTACTGTTACTTCGTTTAGTTTATTTAAAAGAATTGTAATTATTATTACAGAATTGTTACCCTTATTTTATTCATAATCGTAAATAAACTTAGTAATTTATTACTGTATTATTATACTTACTGTACTAAATACTTTGTAGACATATTCTTTGTATCCCATACGGTCTGGTTTAAACAACAATATAATGAATTTAACAGAACTAACTAAGTTCTACACTGTTAACATCTTAATAGTATAAGTTAGCAGTTGTATGTTTTGTTTAAGCTTAACTAAGTGGAACATAAATGAATAAAGAATATATATTACTTCCCAAAAGTAAATTCTACTATTAACTAAGTACCTGTAGAAATAAATGGAGATTCTAGCTAATCTTCCTTCAATTTGAATATTATACTTGCAGTAGTTTAATCTGTAAGTAAGTAAACTGTAAAGCATCTTTTTCTAACTTAACCCTACTTTAGTGGACTATTATACTCTTCTTTGCTATGCAAATAGAAATAAGTAAGTAACTATAGTATCAAGGATTGTTTTCTCTATTTAGACATACTACTATCAGTAAACAATACAATTTATTTCTCTGTTTCTAAAAGACTTGACAGTTTTCCATACAAGTTAATACTACTCCTGTTACAAAAGATATTTCTTCTAAAAAAACACACACACAAAGAAAATACTCTGTAATTCCATTTACATTCTATTTTTATATTTTTATCATATCATCTTTATTTATAATCTCACCCATGTGCTGGAGTACTGTCTAGTAACTCCAGATGAGGAAAAACACAGTGGGTTTTTATTTCTCATTAAAAGAATTCTATTACTGACAAACTAGAGCAACTACATCACTAAGTCATCTAAATCTTTGTATCATAATCAACAAACATAACATTCAATCATACTCAGTTATAAAAACACAGACTATTAGAGGGCATAACCTGTTCTTGAGCTTGGACAACAATAGCAATGGGAGGCCGTTCCTCCCTACCAACTCCTTGAGAGCGCTCAAACAACGACTCCTTAGGACCCCCGAGCTTGCCCTGGTCTCCTTGGATGGAACTAGGTGCAGCAATAGTCAAATACCAGTCTTCAGACTCAGTACCAATTCTGAACTTATCAGTAAGTTCTCCCAGCTAACAGGCTGTAACAGACCAAGTTACTGCAAACTTTCTCTCAACACACTTTCCTTACTGTTTTTCCCTTTTTCCCCAATGAATTTCCTGAATAGCATTCCTCCTGAATGATACTTCTCTGGAAAATATTTGAGCAACCTCAGCTCTATTCATTGGGTACTTTTAAAAGATTGCCTAGGTCTTTTTGGGTTAGTTGTCATTTATTGAGCCACCTTCTCTGATCCCACTTTCTTGGGGTATCATGACCCCAAATGTAGGGAGTTTTCCACCTGCAACATAGGAAGTGTTTGAGGATGCTTCCACTTGTCTTTTTCCCTCCACCTAGTTCCTTCCACTAGTTTGACCAGTAACCTCTTATTAACAACTCTCCCATGCTGTTGTCTCCACTTTTATTTATTAATAATAAAATATTCAGAATTACATTCCACTTCTTTTGACTCTGTTGAGTCATCAGTTCCTACTTAGCATTAAATTTAACATAATGTCTTAGGAAATAAAATTAAACAATTATCATTATTTTACAAAATTGGGGTATGTGACATACAAACCCCCTTAGAATGTAACATCGTCCTTGATGTTTCTTATTCTTCATCTTCTGTAACCTCCTAGAACAGATTCGGGTATGCCTCACGCATCTTACTCTCCAGTTCCTAGATAGCCTCTTCAGGACTAAGGTGCTTCCCTTGCACCTTCACTTCTCCAATGGTGTGGTTCCACAGAGTAATTTTCCTCCTCTCAAGGATACAGTCCGGTTCCACCAGAACTTCTCCTTCTGTTTCCAACTGTACAACATTCCAATCAACCACATGAGTAGCATCATGAACATACTTTTTCAAAACAAAGATATGAAAAAGATTATGCACTTTCAAGTTAGGTGGTAACGCTAGCTGATATGCAACTTGACCAATTCTAGATAAAATTTCAAATGGACCACAGTAACGTGGTGCTAGCTTTGCAAAACTCCCCAATCTTAGAGAGATTTTCTTTGGTGTTACCTTTATAAACACGTGCTCACCTACCTGGAACTCTTTGGGAGTTCTTTTCAAATCTGCTTGGATCTTTTGCTGATCCTATGCCACTTTCAAATTTTTCTACACTTGTTCATCCCATGATGTGATATGTTCTTTATGTGCATGCCACCATCTTGCAGGTGTGGCTTTTACTGCAAGGTCCATAGTTGTCAACCTCTGCTCCTGAGGAATTTCCTGCTCAAACTGCTGTAAAAAGTCATTGACATCTGCTAAGCCATGAAAGGATGGAATATCAATAATGTGTGCGCCAATCCATCGTAGTGACTTAGTCATAAATGCACATCTGCGAGTTGAGACTTCGTAAAGTCTGTTCTGCTAGTTCTCTAGACCAACATCTGAATCTGATGTGCATGAGTTGTCGCATCGCCAACTGATGTTTCCTTCTGTGGTCGGATTGATGTAATCACTCTGATTAGCTGTAATTTGATAGAGGCTCTCCATATTACGTGCATCTTCCTCTATTCGGATAGGTTCAATATACCTGGGACCCTGAAAAGGATCCAACGGTGCGATGACCTGAATCTGACTATCCTCAAAAGTCATTTGTCTTTTCTTTAAGTCGATAACAACCATGTTATCAATTTCCCAATTAATACCTAGTAGAGCTGGATATGGTCTACTATCGCCAATGATCTCTATAACTTCAAAGTCTGTAAAGCTGCGGACTCCGTCAATATCAACTGGTACCTGTGGTAATCGACCCAGTGGTGATACCCGCTGCTGATTGGCTAGTCGCAGATGGATAGGTGATCTGGCTAAATTAGGGCTACCCATCTGTTCCCATGTCTGCATAGTCAGAACATTTACCTCTGATCCTAAATCTAGGATTACCTCATCCATTTGAAATTCTCCAACTTGTGCTGTGAGTCTCATCTCTCTTCCTGTTCTTGTCTGTCACATAATATTATGAACAGCACGCTGCGCACTGCTCAGGGAAGAAGATAGATTTCTCATTTCTAACGAGTTTCAAGCAACTCTGCAGGAAGGATTGTACACTTCCTGTCGACTTGTCCTCTTCGCACCTTCCCGATGTGGTAGCCTGCCATATCTGCACAGGACTAATGCCACAAGGTGTTTGTTGCTGTGGTGTGCCCCTGCACAGTAGTACCTGCGATCCCGATGCTGTAGGTCCAGTAAAGAAAATTTGAGCTTTCTGAAACATTTCTTTGTTCTTCTACAGGTCGAGTGGTGTTAATTTAGTAGTGGCTTTGTGCATCCACTCCGGACCTGTGTTCTTTTCTGCATCCTACGATGTCGGACTAGTGGAAGTACCACTACAAGTCACAATATGGACTCTTTGTTCTAGCTCTTTCTGCTCAGCAGCAATAAGCTGAATGTTCTGGTTTATTGCTGGCTTAGGTTCCCTAATCTTGGCTATCAAGATCGGACACTCTTCTATAGGGTGATCATAGGACTTGCAATACTTACATGTCGTACTAGGGTTCTGACAGTCCCTAGCATAATGTCCTACAATTCCACAATTGTAACAAGTAATATGTCCACAGCCATGGCCAAAGCCTTCTCCACAGCCAAAGCCTCCTCCACGGCGTCATCCTCTAAATCCTCCTCCACTACCAACATGATCCTCTTCATGTTGTGGTCCTGCTGCTGGACCTGCTATTTCTGACTGGACTCTATACAATTCATGCTTTCTTTCTATCATAATATCATAAGCTCGGCAATTATGTTCATCTGTACCTACTGACTTACATAAGTTACAATATAAGTTCTTAGGGGTTTGCACATACTTCTGAAGTAAAGGGCATTCCGGTGGTCGATGTCCTCTTGTTCTATAGAGTTCACACCACGGCCCTTGAGTCTGTAATAAGGGGTTAGGAGCCCCACTTCCTAAATACTCTACAAATACTGGACAATTATCCTTAGTATGGCGCTGTCCTTTACACTTTATACACCATAGTTCTTGTGCAATCTCTTTTCCTTTCTTACTCTCATGCATCTGTAACGTGATATTGGTTAACTGGTTTTGTAAGCTTGGCATTCCTGTACTGGTCTTAGCTAGAGGCGAGGCCTCTAGTTTCATTGCCATCTCCAACGCTTCATCCTATGTACGGAGTCTCTGTTGCATTAATGGAAGTCTGATGTGAGGAATTAGTGCTGCAATGAACCATTCCTTATGCTGCTCTAGCGCAAAATCAAAGGTGACTTGGTTTATAAGGGCTTTGAACTTCTGATCAAAGTCCCATATGGACACTGTAGGTAGTTGTTTAATTTCTTTAAGCTCTGTGATACACTGTGACTCGGACTTAGGTTTCTTAAATTCTTTAATCATTGAAGTCCTGACTTGTACGAGCGTTATGCCCGGTGCTGTTGTATACTTCATATACCATGTTAAGGCTCTATCTCTAAGTGTAGTGACCAACTAGACAATTTTAATATTATCATCTTGGATTCCTTTAATGGTCTATACGGCTTCACATAGGAACCAATGTTGTTCTGGGCCTTCTGCCCTTGTACCCTTGAAGGTAGGTAGTTTCATGTCATCCCCCATCCCGTTTCTACGTGGTGGATTCTGGTTTGCTATATTATTACCACTCGGTGGTGTAGATGTAGGTGGTGTAAAGGTAGTATGTACTGTATGTGAACTACTAGATGTAGTTCCTACGGGATTACTCTGAGTCCCAGTTGTTTTCTGTGGGGTATAAGGGTGGTAAGGTATGCCCCCTACTGTTGTCTCTATATTACTTGGACTCTGTTCTTTAGTAGTGTCTGAACTATTTTTAAAGAGAGAATATCTGGAATCTACTTTATATTTCTTACCACTACGTGTACATCCAATTTCATCAAAGTCACTCTCAAACTCTTGTGACATTACACTTATTTACTTATTCATCTGAAAATATATCCATTACTCCGTTTTCATGTAATAACATCTTAATGGACAAGTTTAAAGAGCTTAGGTACTTACCACGGTAACCTTTGAAGAAGTACCTCTCTGCTTTGCTGAAACTTTTTCTTTGATCAACTGCAAACTCTGTAACGAAGCCTTCCAGCAAACTCACAAGCCAGAATTCTACCGCCCGTGAAATGGGATTATCTATATTCTTCACGGTCTGAATCAGCTCCGATGTCTAGGCAATGTTCCTTCTCTTCTTGAATATGTTCTGATGAGTCAACTTTGATAACCAGTCGTACAACTCATTTGCATAGGTTGCAAAAAATATCGTATGTAGATCAGTGAAGATATGTTTTTGTAACCAGTCCTCTGTACTCAGTCTAGGACTCTTGTTTTCTTTCTCAGCAAATTCTTTCTCCTTAGACTCAACCCAGTGGTTAAGTTCTTCTTTAGTAGGATGCCAACAGAACATTAGCTCGTCAGTTTGTTCAAAACATGCAATGGAACCATTTGTTGGTCTCTCTAGGCAGACCCGGGTTTATTTGTTATGTACCAACAAAACCCCTAGCTCACTGGCCCTTTCGGTGACAGACCGAAAAGCAGCCTAAAGTCTCAACCAAAGTGATATTGGATGGTTCAGTTGAAGACTCAAGTGTCCTCAACCGGGTTCTGTAGCATCCTATTGGTCTCGCGACTCTTCTTCACCAGTAGGATCTCTCTGCAATAGCGATCCCGCCTTCTAGCTGGCGCTGGTAGGAAACAGACTCTTATCGCATTGTTGCTTCTAGCGCGATGCACAAACTATCTCCTCTACTCAGCTCCTATCCTGCGTTGTCTCACACCACAGTTCCTCCAATCAGTGCAATATTTCCTTTCTATACTATGATATCCTTTAAGGTAAGACTTCAATATGGCCCTCACGGCCTAAGGCTTCTCTTTTAGTATACTACTTAAGCTAAACAACCTCACTTAGACTCCTATAGTCTAATATTCTTAACATCAACTACACTGAACTCGCGGAACTCATATACCGGAGTCACTTAACGCAATAACTGTCAACTAACATGAAGCAAGCGCTGATAAACTCATATACAAGCTACTTGATACATTCAACTTGCGGTTAGCCTTCTATGCACTATAACTGAAGCATAACATACATACATTCATCATTGATAAGCAACATTCATGTAATAGGTAACAGATAACACATAAGTAAAGCACAAACACATGAAATAGTCGCACAACACACGGATTTTACGTGGTTCACCTCCAGGGGGGAAGCTACGTCCACGAGAACTGGTTTTTATATTATGTCTTAAGAGAGTAAACACAGTTCCACTGCAATCTGATATGCTACTCGAGATCTTCTCGGAAACTATGCACACACAACCGAGAGCCCTTCTCTCTTAGATCTCGTCTCTTATATTTCCTTCTCTTACAATATACTCCTCCTCTCTCTCTCTCAATCCCTGCGGATTGTTACATACATGCTCTATGAGCCGGCTACTGGTTACAGTAAGATAATACAGATGGATTAACAGGACCAGAGCTCAACTCTTACAATACTGAGACACTAGATACACTTGGCTAGCTAAATGACTCAGAAGCTACCTCTCGACTGTATGTCTAAGCAGCTACCCAATTGTCTAACTGTCTAACCTTTTACATTACAAGATACATGCTTATATAGGCAGCCCGAAGGTCTCACCATTACAAAACTGTGGGCCTTTCCCAACAGTAACCCGAAAACCCTAACTATGATAGTTGGCGCTTCTGTACTGTGGGCTGCCGCTTACCATCACACCACAGCTTTCTGCAGTCTTCCACGCTTCCCGGCACTGATCGTGGGTATGGGCGCCGCTTCCTACTGTCCTTTGTCTTCAATACCTCGGCCCGTTGCTACCTTTCCTTTATGAGGGTAGCTGAGCCCTCATATATTCGCCGCTGCCTTAAGTGCAGTGGTTGAGCTCTCTCTTCTCGGCCACTCAGGTACTGTCTTCTTCTGACTTTCCTGTCCCGATGTAGCAGCTTTTGCTGTAGCTGCGGGACCCTGCTCCAACAAATCCAAAATGTTCATTCGGTAGGAATCTTTCAATTTAGGCACCGCTCCGGGTACTAGTTCAATTGTAAAATCCAAATCTCGTTTAGGAGGTAATCCTTGGATTTTTTCCGGTAATACATCCACAAAATCCTTCAAGATCGAGATATCTTCGAGTCTCAATTTATTCTCATTATCACCTTGTTCATTATTTATAACATGCATATCAAAAAATTTACAGCCTTTCCTTA
Source organism: Pseudotsuga menziesii (assembly GCA_001517045.1). Classification (NCBI taxonomy): domain Eukaryota; kingdom Viridiplantae; phylum Streptophyta; class Pinopsida; order Pinales; family Pinaceae; genus Pseudotsuga; species Pseudotsuga menziesii. The sequence goes on from LPNX010475482.1 coordinate 86,851, forward strand.
CAACCTTTTTCATCTGTAAGGCTGAAATTTGCCTAAGAGATACTTTTCTAGGAATTCCTACAATACTAGTTCTTTCTCCTTCCTTATTTAAACAAGTAAAAGTCTTATGAAAGCAATTTAAAATTACCTGGTATTTCTCAAGCCAATCCATTCCTATGAGAATATCGTAAGATCCTAGAGGTAATACATTTAATTTTACCCAAGTTTCAAACTGATCCATCATCAAATCACAATTTTCAACATAGTTTACTACTTTTCGTTTAGTTCTTGTGGCTAGCTGGACTAGCCATGATTTATCAAATTTATTTAAAGGTAATTTACACTTTTCCACTATGCTAGGAGATATATAACTAAGTCTAGCTCCTGGGTCAATTAATATGGAAACAAAGAAATATTGGATCATACCTTGCACTTCTACCATAGAAGACTGGTGGTCTGCCTGTTGTTTTTCAAGTGCTGCATTGATTCTGTGCATTTCATTGGCTACATCCCCAACTGTTTCTGCTTCCTGTACAGTGTGTATATTGCTAGTGTTTCCCTTCTGATTTGGACAATATTTGGCATAGTGTGGTCCTTGAAATTCCCAACATTTGACACGTTCCCGTTGTTCAGTGTTTCTAACAAAATTGTTAGAAAAATCCCTACCCTTTGATGCTGCAGTATTCTGAGGTATCTTGTTCTTAAAATAAGTCTTCTTATAGTTTCTTTTGGAAAAGTTTTGAGTCTTACTACCAAAACTCTTGTTTGATTTGAATCATCCTCTGCTTTGATCAAATTGACTAGTCTTTTTGGTTTTCCAACTTGGCTGACTTTTTCTTTTCTTGCCTTATTCATAACAGAATTCTACCTTCCTCATATCTTCCTCCAAGCTTTTTGGATTGTCAGACTTGATCCGGTCCTTGAAACTAGCAGGTAAGAAGCTTAGGAATCGTTGAATTTTTGGCTTTTCATCTATTTTGTATGGTACGTACCTCAATAGAATTAATAACTTGCTGCTCAGTTCCTTCATAGTCATGGAACCATGTTTTAAGTCATAAAATTCCTTGGCCCTGTCCTCATAATATTGTTTGGATAGAAACCTTCTCTTGAAGTATTTCTTAAAAACACTCCAAGTCGAGTACTTCTCCTTCAAATTCTTGACCCTCTTAATATAATGCCACCATATGTCGGACTTCTGAGTCAAGTTGCAGATAGCCATTCTGGCCTTTAATCTCACAGAGTAATTGTAGATTTGGAAATATTTCTTCATGCTCGACATCCATGCTTCTGCTTCCTCTCCTTTCTCTGCTTCTCCATTAAACATAGGAGGTTTTATTTTCTTGAACTCTCCAAATACCTCCTCATAGGGTTTATATTTATTTTTCCTAGGTTTTCGGTCATTGTCATTGGTATCACTTATGTACCTCTGTCTTTCCCTACGTGATCTTGGTCTAATCTCTGAGGAATATTCTCTATCAGTATCCTTTCCCCTTTTACCTTTATGTTTATAAGACGTGTTAGGTTTAGTTTCAATAACACTCCTTTTATCTTTGTCTTGTTTATTCATTTTTATCCAAGAGATATTCATCTAATTCTAAAATTATTTGGTTATCTTGTCTCACAGTTTGTAGTTCATTCTTCAAATGTATGACTGTCTGTAATAATTTAGGATTATTCAAATCTATGTACAAATTGCCAGCATTAATGTGTTTAGAGACATTATCAACAGAAGCTTCTACATTCTCCATTTTCTGTAAAACAAGTTTTTATATATATTGATAGAAATAGATAACAAGAAAAGAAAATAAATTTAGTACACTGTTTTTCCCTTATAAGCGAGCGAGCCTTCCAAGCCTAGTGTTGAAACCTCGCTCTGATACCACTTGTAACAATCCCTAAATTCGGTAATATTTTTTTTTGCTGCATGTAATACTAAATATTTACTATGCACTAATTAAACAAAAGTTAATACTCGTAAATTGTCATCAAGTAATGTCATGACTATTTGTTTTCTTACTTGCGATCCACTTTCATAAATCTAATTGATGTGATTAAAGTTGTCTATACTTTAACTTCGTTGTAAACAGTTTTCCATCGTTAATTGTTTGTTTCCAAAACTTGAGCTATACAAGGAAAGTGTCCAAAGGTGTTACTTAGTCGCTATGACTAACGCATCAACTTCTCTGAAACTGTGTATAGCCAAGGAGGTACCTTGTTACAACCAAGTAACCAATTATTAAAACAATTTAATGCAAACAAAGGGAACACGGAAGATGTTACCTAAGGTAAGGTCCTAGACCATACTCATTTTTTGTTTTTCAAAAATATTTAGAAACTGTTTAAAACAAGTATCATCCAATCATTTTGTTTGTTTTACAGGCTTAAAAGGTAAGAGGTTTGTAAAAGTTTGGAGAGTACCCAAGGTTATAAAAGTAACCAAAATTTGTTGGTTGATTTATAACCACCACCAATTTGTTGGTAAGAACACCCTAAGTTTGCATACTACCCCATATATATGTAAAAGCTTTGATTTCGGAATTCAATGAAAGGTCATTTCAAAAGGCTTAAGCTATCTGTGTCCTTATTATGTCCCCGCCCGAGGGGATATATATGAATCGCTCAAGGCCATTATTTGAAGTAATTTGTTGCAACTTTAACAAAATCATATAATTTTTGTTATAGTTTGTATTAAAATTTTTTTGGGAATTATTTAAATATTGATTTATCTTGCTTTTTATTGGTTTATATAGGTGACGTAGGTGTGGGACTTTGTGCCCCAAGACCCGGCGGTGGGCTAACGTTAGCAGCATTAACTCAGTCAAGTGGATTAGTTGAGAGTTTGGCATAAATTTTTGTGTGTTTTCTAAAGTTTTTTCATAGTTTGATTTTTGAGTGTATTAAATAATTATTTTTTAAATTATTTTTTTGTTTCTCTATTGGTTTAGTTCAGGGCAGGCTCTGATCAGTAAAGTATAAATTTAGACTGCACACAGCAGGCGATGGGAGATGTGCGGGCTTAGGTGTATAAATTCATACTGCACACTAGATGTGTGGGCTTAGGTTTGCTGAAACCTCCATTACTAAGTTATTATTATTAAAATTAATTTTCTGAACAACCTCTTTCAAATCACACTCTTTTAGATGCCACTGACTCTTTATGATGACCTACATTAACTCACCCAGTCTTTTTAAATGCCATACTTATGTTACCTATAAGTGATGGGAGTGGCAATAACACCGGTTTATTCAGTGATTGACCCATCCATTCAAGTTGATCTATCATCATAAGCAGGGATAACCACGATAGAGGTAGGAGAGACAGATAAGTGCCCTTCGTTTGTAATTGGCTCTGGATCCATATTAATGGGAACTGTATATAATGTTGTTGACTATGCTACCTTGCTACCTTTGATGAAGTTTTTAATGTATTTTAAGTGAAGAAATAATTGATTGAGTAATTGTTCGTTTAGGTTTCCTCACATAGGAGTAGATCAAGTATTAATTTCATAATTTTTTGCAGACGTTTTGTAAATTTCTTAGTATTAAGTAATCTATCCCTAGCACCTCTATAAGGCACTTCTCACAGAAATGTAAATTTGTAATCACTCAAGTGTATATGAATCTAATGTTTATTTAGATAGGATTGTACCCACCAAACACTTGTGTTAACCTTTGATGTGATGCCCTTCCACCTATGTCGATCTTTGATGTGATGTGCTTCTAATTTTTTCTTGGGCCATGATGGTAGCTCTGCAGGTTTATTTAATGCTTTCAGATTTCGTATGATGGTAGCTCTCTAGGTTCATTTATTCCTGTCCTAGCTTGATAGCAATTGTTAGCTTAATGTCATGTTCAAGGGGCATTTAATGATACAAATTATTGTTCTTCCATTGCCAATAGGCCTTCTCCAACAGAAACAGAAGAGCTTCTGCCATGGCCAGACCGTCGAAGAGGATCGATCCATCCAAGGAAAGGTGAACTGAGTTTAATTAATAAATTATATTTTAGCTTAGTTTGACGCAGTCTCTGTGAGGTTTCTGTAATGGATTTTGGGGAAATACCCCATTATATTGTCATAATCCATTTGGATTTTGGGGAAATACCCCATTGTATTGTCATAATCCATTTGGATTTTGGGGAAATACCCCATTGTATTGTCATAATCCATTATGAGAACTAAATTGCGAGATAAACTAATTGGGTTTTTTAAGTTTGAAGTTAAACTAAGCGACCCCGTGAGCCTATCGGACGAGTACCAACATGAGGGGCCATAGGAGAAAGCGTGGATAGGTACTTGTTTGTCGTATGCAATTTCTAATTTCAGGCACGGAGGCTTTTAAATTCTCTGTGATAGTGTGATTAGGAGCTCATTTTTCACTTTTTTTTGGGTACCTAAATTTGATAAATGCAGACTGAGAGTTGGCTTAAATTCTATTTTCTCTGGTGTACATGCATGCAGTTGTTCTGGCCTTCTATTGTAATGAAAAAATGGCTCAATATCAAGCCTAGGGTGGATGAGTTCAGTGTGGCTGAAAGGGACATTGAAATCGATTTTGATGAAGAAAGTATGTAAGCCTTTTTTTATTGTATTAAGGAGAAAATCATGAATTGAATAATGCAGTAGAAACCCAATATATAAATAACAATTTCAGGGTTATTCAACAGATCACAACCTAGTTAATAATTAAGAATTTCAGGGTTATTCAACAGATCATGTAACCTCCAGCTGCACCATAATTATAATTCCTGCCAAAAGAGATACATCGAATCTATATATGCCAAACATTCAATTCAATTTAGATACCATGAAAAGCAAATTTAGAACATAAAATATGGGAGACATATACACATAGATACATACCACGAGAGTTGTATGGGTCCACGTTCGTGGTACTGCTGCCCTGATGCACAAGGATATTGCGTATTGCTGTAATCACAGTAGTCACTTCGGTTTATCTCTTCAATGTAACACAGACCTATCATCCAGTCATAATATTTGGAACAATGTATGTGATACTCGTTGCCAGTCTCGAGTTCAACGTTTGCAAAGAAAGCAACAATAAATACTAGGTGGTATTTTGTGGATTTCGGGACCCTCTCGCACCCACATGAATGTTATAAATGTTTCTGGTGGTAGGAGCTGGCTTAGAGGCAACAATGAGTTGTGGTATTACTTGACCCTTTTTAGCCGTGGTGGCCAGTTTCTCTTTGTGCTCGTGAGATCAGAATTGTTGAAGCGACTCGAGAGTGGCCTAGTCGAGGTCTCTTTTGGATAATTCGAGGGGCAAAGGAGGCGCTTTCAGACCAGAAGATTAGCCCTAAGAGGACGATGGTGATAAAGAACTAGTTTTACTGTCATGTCATATTTGCATGGTTCCACCGGATTTTCTGTGCTCGCTAGCCTGGAAGGAAGTCCCATTCAAACACTTCAAGTAGAGTCGATATTTATGTAACCATCAAGTTAGTTCCATGATATAATGTATTTGTAAAAGTAATTAATTGTAAATCTTAACCACCATACCTGAAAATGGCTTCCAACGTTCTCTCGTGTAAGGCTTGGTAAGTTCATGGTCTTTAGTATTTTCTTTGGAACAACTTTTGCAATAACAAAAACTCTTTATCAAACAATGGATCCAGCCATAAGACAAAAACCCCAATGGATCCAACCATAAGACAAAAACCCCAAAGTTATGCACAACAGAATTAGTTGATAATTTAGTGATAAATTATTACAGTGTTATCTTAAATCTGCTAATTACAACATCAAATAAAGATAAGAGATATCATTGTAAAAAATACCACTTGGGCATGGATAATCTTGGGAGAGAAAAATATTCATAGATCATTCGAGTTCAAATAAATCTAAATTAAATAATATATTTAAATTGATTGTTAATAGACTTTATATACATTCTTTTGGTTTATGCTTGAGTATGTGGTGTGTATAAAATACCACTTTCGCATGGATAATCTTGGGAGAGAAAAATATTCATATACCATTAGAGTTCAAATAAATCTAAATTAAATATATATATTTAAATTGATTGTTGATATGCTTTATATAACATTTTTTTCTGGCTTATGCTTGAGTGTGTGGTGTGTATACCGTTATTCTAAAGTATATCATATACTTGTGAATAATTATTCTTAAATCTGTTATTACTATTGTTTTCTAAAATTTTGATATATATTAATGTTACCTTTATTATAATCATTTTAGAACTTTTTCAAATGTATTGCACTTACAGAACTTAATTTGGCTCAAAATAATTTGTACAAATTTATTACTATTCTAAAATTTTGATATATAATAATGTTACCCTTATTATAATCATCCTAGAACTTTTTTGAACTTTTTCAAATGTATTGCACACAGAGAACTTAATTTAGCTCAAAACAATTTGTCCGCACTTAAAATCACTATGTATGTAACACACTTTTAAATTATGTGGAAGTTCACTTGGGTTCTCTCTGGAATAGAGAGGCATGTTTAAATTATGCACACTTCACTTGGGTTCTCTATAGACTAGGGAGAGACAGAGATACATCCACACAATATTTTATCAATGTGTAGTTAACTGAGGATTCACCCTTACCAACACCTGGGTAGGAATGGTATGGTCCTACTAGAAATCGGGCTGTCCAAGGACAACTGGAACATACCCAAGTGACTTAAACCTTAGTGCTCCAAGTCTTCTCTAAAGTCTATATTAAAAACCCAATATGCCAAGTTTTCTCTTGAGCTAAACTCTTGCGTCACAAAGCAGGAAGAATACAAGACAAGTATACCGTCAAGAAGATGCAAATGATATATTGACTAAGTTATGCATACACAAATATCTTTTTTCTGGAACACCACTTCCATGGACCTTTGTCTATAACACATGGCTTGTTGCGGGAGAGAGAAAAGTATGGAAACATTGGTATCTGTGATCATATTTTTCCAGTAGCGCCCTTGGATTGTTGCGGGGAAGAGAAAAGTATGGAAACATTGGTATCTGTGATCATATTTTTCCAGCAGCGCCCTTGTGGATTTTAATCGATCTACACAATGGCCAGTGTTAAATATGCCTTTAACAATGTTAAATATGCCTCTAAGGTGATGTAATTTATTGATTTCAAAGTAATGAGATAAATGCTAAGATAATCTTATTAGTTGGAAATAATCTTTGCCATGGGTTCCGGGAAATTGCTTGCATTGCAAGCCTTTGTTTGTCTTTCAACCTTGTTTTAAACCGCTTGCACTGCAAGCGTCTGTTTGTCTTTCAACATTGTTTTATCCAGTGGCCTCGAAACTTCTTTCTGTAGAACCTAAACTATTGGTGTTATGTTTTTGAACGTGCTTTGTTATATTGTCTTATAATTATTGACCAAGGCTTTTTTCGATATCCATCAAAACATGCTTAAGCTTAAGGCAAGTCTAAGGAACTCCATGGTGTTTCAGGTTAGTTTGTTTTTGGGTAGAATGTTTTTGAACCTGCGTTGTTATATTGTCTTATTATTATTGACCATGGGGGTTTTGGTATCCATGGTAACTCGCTTAAGGAAGTTCTAAGAAACTGCCATGCTACTTTTGATGTCAAGATGTTTTTTTTGTTCTCTTTCTTGATATTTGCAATATAGGGTTGTTTTTCCTTAGTTTGTTTTTAGGTTCCTATTGCTTTGCATTGCAATTAGGTGATGGGATTTCATGTTGGCTGAGGATTTGTATTTTTAAAAAGCTTTAAGAATGAGCTATTTTGAGGTCCAACTTTGTGCGCGAGTCCAATAGTTTTGGGGGTTTTTAGTAGGATTTTCTGTGATATTTTTTTGTATCCTGATGACCTAAATGTTGTGGATAGTTTTTCTTCCTATGCCTAGAAGCCTTACACAACTTTGATAGTAGAATCACTGCAGAATATCTGCAAGGAATATGAATGTTGGGAAGAAAATAATTACTGGCATGTGCCAAACCTATTTGCTTTGTTAAAATTTAAATAAAACCTAAAAAAATTATATACAGAAAACAAATAGTTTTTGTTTATTTGTTGTTGATCATGGAAGGATTCTATACAGGTACCGATGGGAATCTTTATGAAGAGCTATGGCATGCCTATGTTGGTCCTTTGGTCAATGTTGCTTGGAGGTTTTATTAGGATGATTTTCTTTTACATTTTTGTCTATGCATTGGCGGCGTTAGGGATGGAGGCTACTGCATTGGAGTTCTGGAATCCAAACCCTTGGAGAATAAAATTTCAATACTAAAAATAGATCTACACGTGTCCTCTGATTTAGGGTTAACGTAATTTGAACATGGTTTACCCATGGCTGATAAGTTGATGGTACCAGAATTTTGTTAGCTAGCACAGGCATGAGATCTTTCGAGTCGCCATAATGCTCCTGTTCTGTTCCATCCTCAACGGGAGTGTAGACGCTTCTAACATCTTTGTCATTTACAGTGGGAGGCAAACACAATTCAATGGCGAGGGTGTGAGTGGCATATGTTTTTATCTAGTCCGATAGCTTATTGATGCGCTATGTAATATATTAAAGATTGTTATTGAAGAGATATTTTGTTTTTTTTTTAAATGTCTTTTTTTTGAGGAATTGATAATATATGGATGTTTAAATTTTATTTATACTGTCTTAAAACCCAAAGTAAAAGAGTTAAAAAATATTATAAATTAATAATTTTTAATCATGATTTGTAATTTTAGTTATTTTTAAAATTTGTGGAGGATTTAAAACAAAATTGATAGGAAAAATGTGATTGGTAAAAGTTTGAATGGTAACATGTTTGGATGTGTGTAAATGTTAGAAGAGTTGGCCTCATGTGTAAGTTGACCATGCTTAAGAGTGTTTGAAGTCTTTAAAATTGTAACATTTTTTACAAATTGTGTTATGGTATAATTATTTTTATAAATATATTAAAATCAATGCAATAAAATATTTTTGTATTTATATGATTTAAGTATATTTTACAATTTTCATTTATGTTATAGATTTAAATTTGCATATTCTTGCAACATTGAAAATAGTTTCAATAGTTTTATTTTTGTGTTTTATGTTTTTTTAGGTTCTTCTTTTTATGGTTGTCTACTTTTCTTTTCTATGACTATCATTTTCTAACCAAAGCTATTGGTATTGTCGGGGACATTGCCACCTCGTGGCTCTTGTTGAATTAAATATTTGAAATAAAAGAGTATCTTGTACGATAGTACAACTTCTAGCTGGGTGATAATCATTCGAACTCGAAACCCTAATGGGTTAATGCTTCTTGACAGTTGTGTCATTCCAAAGATAGGGTTGATGTAAGGCATCTTTGTCTGCCGAGTCTGTTTTCGACTCTTGGGAGTTGGCTCTGCTATGGTTCCAGTGGTTAGCAGAGATAGAGGAGCCGTCAGACTTGGCCCTCCATACTTGTCTTTGCAAGGTTTACTCGCGAATGGATTTTCAATAACAACATTCCAGAGGTACTCAGGTTCAACTTATGAAGCCGGTAAGGTTTGAAATCAATCTCTCAATGTAGAACAATTTTCGTAACTTACAAATAGAGATTATAAATGCTTTACTAACAGTTTACCTGTATGTAAACGAAGGAAATAAGAAATTCTTTTTTGAGGCGATGGGGTTTGGGTTTAAGTTAGCCAAGCTTGCCAAGAAAACCTTACGGCCAGTAAGAGCTAGTGCATTTCCTTCAGAGCTCGAGAGGAGTTTTCATTGTGCGGTAATGCTTGCAGCTTTTGTAATAATTTAATTATGGTGTATATAAATAGAGAAAAATTGTAACTGAGAGTTCTTATGTGGTTCTTACTCTGTTGTTCGAACCATTATATTTTTTATATTTGGTAAACAAAGTAAAGTATATCTATTGTAAACCAGCCAAGCTAGCTACCTGAACTCGATTTTTCTTAGCAAAATAATAAATGGGTTTGACTTGTACAATCAGTTGCTTTGCATGTAAAAATAATTGTTTTAATGAGTAAAATTGGTAGAGGTGTTTTTAGATTATATGTGGATTATTTTGAAATTTAAGCGAGTCTAAAAACCTTGCTGGTCCTATACTTTTCTTATGGATCCGCAGCGTATTCCAACGATAAAGTTGAGTAAAAATAGCAATGTTAACTGTAATCCATTGCCATAGGTTTTTTTTTTTAGGTTTTGATACTGTAATAAAATGGCTTGGGTCGATCCCTAAAAAAACCCTTATTTGGATTTTTAAAATTGTGTTAGGAATTGAATAGACTTTGTTTATTATTCCTCCATCTGCTTAATAATTATAATTTTTTTTCAATGATGCAGCCGTAACAAGCTTGCAAATTAAGATAGTTTTGGAATGATTTAATAGTTGAATGAACTTCCATTGAATGGGTAAAGGAAACGATGTAAATGTTATTCATACCAGAATAGTATGTAACTAGGTTGGCTTTAAAAGTCCACAGCCTCTAATTACTGGTCGGTAGAAGGCATGGAAAATATTTATATTGAATATTATCCTTTTCCTTAAAAAAAGGTTTAATAATCATTAGGGTTAAATACTTTGAAATTCAAAGATACTTTCATTCTACAGTTTAAGAGTTCTTTGTTTATATTTATACTTTTGAAATGGCCATGGAGTGGCCCACCAAAATACTATGTATTTTTATTCATATTTACTTACTTTTAACTACAAGTTTCTAAATTCTTAATTACTTTGTAACATAATATATATTTACTAATATTTACTTACTTTTAGCTATAAAGTTTTGAATTCGATTTTCTTTTAATTAGTTTGTAATCTCTTTAATATTCATAAGTATATATTACTCTTGTCCATTATATTGATAAAAAAAAGAAGAAAAGAAAACAAACCTTAAAATGTAATTTATTAAATAGGATATCTATAACAATATCAAAACAAACTAGAAGCCTTTAAAAAAGTGCTAAGGTTATCATCTGGACATATTTCTAGGACATTTTTAAGATCTAAACTTATAAATCTTATAGGATCTTGTATTAATGTTTATCCATTTTATGCATTTTCTACACATCCTGTAAATTATTTATTTTGTTTTTATAAATAGTAGAAGGTTAACTTTTGGATTTAGAATCTTATTTTATGCTTAGATTAAACACGTATTTTTTTTTTATATTAGAGAGAGAACTATTTACAACTAAATAGTGCACCCATACTCTAAAATCAGAAAAATTTCACATTTATTCATTCAATCTACTTCTACTTAATTGGCATAAGCCTTTGTCCACTTGTACTAGAGTACGTCACCATTGCTTGGTGAGGGGAGAAATACACGGGATAAATATTTTTCAATCCCAAATATATATATCATAAATCTTTCCATTATTGATTTCTAGACAGTTTACAATTAAGCTAAATAGAAATAAATAATGACAATGGATTAGAGTTGGAACCTGGAAATCTTGCAGAAAAATGGGACCAATACCCAAGGGAGACTGTTCCACCCAACCTTTCCTGAAGCAGCAAAAAATGTGCTTAGGACCCCCGAGCTTGCTCCCTGCACCACCAGAACGGAGATGTCTACTACACAGCATACTTCTGCAACTCAGCTCAGCAATTCACTTTAGCTATCCCCTCATCAAATTCTTTGTGTGCTTGAGTTTTCAGTTTGTAGCAACCACAAAATCATTCTCTCAGAAATTAGAATGAGTGGTGAGCTTCGTGCTCAATTTGATGGTTTATATAAGATTACCTAGGTCTTAGGGTCATCTTGGAATTAATGAGCCACCCATGTAAGTTCCCTTTCTTAGGGAACATGACCACTTTTTTAGGGATTATGCTCGTGCAACAGCTATAAAGTGAATCCTGGTGCTGCCATTTGTCCATCAGCCTTTTACAGCTACTCCTTCCTCCTAGTGGCACTGAACTCTCATTTAATAGTCTCCTTTGAATAGGTGTCTCCATTTATTAATTAATAAAACAAATAATTCTTCAATTATAGTCATCTTTTACCACTTAGTCATAATAAAATTTAACATAATGTTTTTTCTGAAATAAATATAAGATATTTATTTTTCTAATTTTTGGGTATGTTACATAAATATTTGAGAATCAACTCCATAATCTCAGAGAGCGACTAACCAAACTATACTTCTATAAACTCTCACTAACCCTACTAAGATTTAAGATTTAATAGACATCCTCTTGTAATTAGTTTCTCCAACATTTAATATGAGAAAAAAACAAATATAGATCTTACCGTTTGTTACTCTCCTTTCAAACCCAAAAATTTCGTATACACTTGTTGGGAAGAACATTGCTGGCGGATGAGAATAGTTAGAGGATAAGACATTCAGGTAGAGCTATTTCAGCTCATCTCTCCATAGCCGACATTGAAGTCAAGAATAGTACCATTGATGGATGCAATGTTGATGATAAAGATGAGTACAAGGCAATTGTTTCCTTGTACTCATTGGTATGCTATTATATTTTATTTTCATCAAGATGGTGTTTATTCTCGTTTAGTTGTATATTGATGTTATTTATTTAGTTTAATGATGTTCTCATATCACTTGTTTATAAAGGGCTGCTATTTTTAGGTAAGTTAACTTTATTTACTAAATGAGGATGCCAACTTACCTCTCCTTCTAAAGGGGAGGAGTGGTTGGATTTTACCTAACCACTTACTCGAAAAGGTATCTACTATTTGGGATTAATTAGTTCTTACGAACTAATGCATGACGTCTCCGTGGTTTTTGCATGTGTTCTGTTGCTTAGCCTTTGCTTGTGAATGTGCACTAAAGAGTGGACAAGTCCTAACACAAAAAAAGGTTCTAAAACATAAACACTAAGGGTTTAAGGGCTTGGTGTAAAACACAACCAAAATAAACAAGACATAAACTATAAGGAAGGGGTAAAAATCTAATCTATAGTGGATGGTAGTTGTCATATTAAATGGCAGCCATGTGATGGATGCGTGACTGCCTCCACGTTTGCGTAGACTTAACAACTAATCTATGGTTTCAAAACCATTATTTGGATGATGAAAATTAGGAGGGTAACGAGCTCTTGGTCGAGGATTTTGCTGGTTAGTCAAGAATTTGGCGGGTTGTTTTTAGAGAAGCTAAGGTGATTTATCTTCATGTAGATTACCATCATTCACTAGCTCATTAATTTTATGAGACATATTCTATTGTTTGAATAGTTTTCATGGTAGGTTTGTTGCCGCCTTTTCACACACCTGGATCACGTGGAAGAAATATTCAAGCCACTTGGTGTGTCCTTGGGGGCAAGTCTCGAGTCAAGGCTATCTCCTTGTTCTTGACTCCTCCATTTAGGCTCAACTCCTAACGAAGCCAAGGGGGGTAGACCCTATTAAGTTACTAAGGATGATTTCTTAGTGTAATGATATTGTACTGAATCAGTTATTTAGGATTTTGAATATTTTAACTATAAACAATCAAGATGACAAGATACGAAGATACACATGAAAGCACAAAGTTGATACACAATATATATATATATATATGAAGCAAAAAAGACCAGTGCCTTAAAAATGGAGTCAAAAGAGATCAGTGTGCTTGCATGTGTTTGGAATAAATGTTTTGCAATTGCATCTTGGTATGTTTTAAGTTAAAAATGAAGTATGAATTGATTAAATTAGGCTAAAGGGGGACTCCATATATACCCGAGAGTACTTGGAGTATGTCCAAAACAAAGCCTATATGGCTACCCGCAAGGAATATGTGGGATGAAATGGAGTCTCTGGGCTTGTGTTCGTAATTCACTCGTTAGGGTGTGACAGAGATCGGCGCCTCGAGGTCACTTTTCAGTAGGTTCCCGCTTCCTTTGGGTATTTTTCCACCGTAAAGGTTTGATCGAGGTGTTGGATTTTCACCTGATGGTTTGTTAATTGGGGAAGGTGAGTCCTAATTATGCTAGTCACCCAAGTGCTTTTGATACAGCCTGACTGATAAGATGAACCGCAGCCAAGTGTAGAGCATATACACTGGAGTCTTGTAAATTTTAATAAGTTTTAAAAGATGTGTTCTTGCTTAAAAGAAAATCCTCCAAGAACCTCTTTCGATCCAAGTGGATCTCAATTGGGGAATCAAGGAGGGGTTAATTTTAAAATGTTGATAAAAAAAAGATGAGAAAATAAAACAACTACACAAATATGGTTTTCTGATTAATCCTAACACGAATCTCTTTCCCCTGTCGGGTCACTCAGGAAATCGTGGGGTAAGTATTATGATTACTTTTGAAAGTAAGATATGGAATATGGAATTAACAACAAGATCAAATATACTACCCTGCAAATTAGATCAATTATAGTAAAAGGAAATAAGCAGAAAATGACGAAAATGACACCGACACGAATCCCCCCAGGGGGGATGGGGAATGGGCTCGAAAGAGCCTATTCAAAGGATGATTTTATTAAAGTGGTTACAATATAAAAGAACTGATAAAACAGAGATTTCTTGGTCCTTATATAGGCTGAAACCAAGATCTTACAGTTTATATAAAAAAATTACAAATTATGTGACAAAAGAGAGACCCGTGGGGGGATTCGCGTGCTCCAAAAGCCACTTTGGACAGAATATTTCTTTCTTCTCTGTTAGACCTGCTAAATGACAGCGAGAAAGTTAGAATAACAAATTCCCCAAAGCAATTTAAGAGTACCTTTGGGTCAGCCTACTTTATCTCAAAAAATTAATGAAATTAAACTAGCTAAACCGACGAAAAAGGAACCAAGGAAAGCAAGATTTCCTTGGGATATTGGCTTGTTGTTTGTGCAGCCAATTAAAAGCACTGATATTGCAGAATATTGAAATTATTGAACAGCAAATTAAACTACCTTAACAGCAACCTATGAATTTTTCGATAAACTACTTACGAAACTAAGGCAATTTAGCTAGATCTCTTGAATTTGAACTTTATGTGCACAATGAAACTAAGATATAGAGAATTGAAGGGATATTGATAATTAGATCTATGTATTCTTTTCTTTATGAGATAGATCATATTTAAAAAAGAAACCTTAAAGTAACCAGTCTCAGGAAAGTTTAATAATTTTTAAAGGAGGAAGAGAGAGAAAGAGTGTTGGTTTCCTTGAAGATCCACAGTAGATATTTCAGGTGTAATGCCGAGGGACTATGCCTTTGAAATGTTTTGAAGAGAATGAAGAAGCAAACTAGATTAGCATCCTCTCCAAAGTATGAACCTGCAGCTCAGCTGAAATCAAAAAACTTGCCAAGAAACTTGTGAGATCCGATTAGAACATACAAAGAGATTCAAGATAACATGCATATAAGCTTATAGGACATGCTAAATCTAGATCTTTAAACATGCATCAAAGGAGAGTGACAGTCAATAAACTTATTGAACAACACCTTTCCTATCAAGATTGTAATAAGCTAATTACCAATCTTAACAATAGATCTACAAGAAAATAGCAAAAAATGACCACAAATATAGGTTACCTCAGTAAAACAATGGCAATAATCATCCACACATGTAATGGCACCACACCGTATTGCCTCCAAAGCTTTTCTTTATTTCAAATGAGAATTACAACAATACAATAGCAGCAGCACCTCAATCCCAGTTCTAATTAGCTTGGAAGAGGAGGTTGTGCCTGGATATATACAATTTGCAGGCCATCTAGCCTAGGGGGGGCGCAATTACTCATGGAATCAAGTGAAATCAACTGATGGAGAGTCCATCAATGCCTGATCTGTGTCTAGTTGAGCCAGATCTAAGTCTCACTGAGTGCAACTGTCAATCGGGGGGCTGATCTGACTGACACCTCAACCCGTTGACTGAAGAATCCACCAAAAATCATCCAGTTGAGCCAAAAACGTGTTGAGGAGAGAGAGAGGGCGAAATTCCCCATAAAGGATGCTCAAGATCAACTCTGGATCTGATTTGATCACCTCCTTCAGTCAACGATTTGTGAGATCCAGTCAATCTGCTTCAGATCTCACTGATTTCAATCAAATCGGCTGAGAATCCATTGATTTATTGATTTTGGATTTGCTCCATTATTCATCAATTTATTAATTAAAATAATCAATAATTGATTTTTGGGGCTTTGTGACCTGAGTGATGGAAAATCACTCAAAACTAGGAAATAGTGGGTCCATGGGTTTACATGGTGCTCTTAGCTTGAAAATGAGCACCTATATGACTGAAACCGATTATTTGGCCCACTTTTATTACAAAATCAATTTTTCCAATTAAACTATTAAAAAATAGCCTAAGTTTTGGAAAAATTAAATTTTAATAAAAAAACACTGAAAAAACTAAAAAATTGAAAATTTGAAAAACACCTAGGGGGACTTAGACATGTTCATATGACTCAAAAATGATGTCTATCATGCTTACACATTGACACATAGACTCTGATAACCTCAAGAGGCAAAAATGCCAAGCCGACCACCCCAACTTTGAAGGTATGGAGTGAAAAACTCAGAAATTATCAGTTGTTTATTCAACAACCAATAATAACCAAGGGAAAAAACACCCTGGGCTAATCGGATTGACAAATGAAGTCTAAGAGATCAATTCTTTTACAGACACTATCATGCTAGAACATTTATTACAATTCCCCCATGGGGTATGAACATGTGATATGATACAACAAGCACTTCCGAGAAGTACTTCCAAAGGTCTTTTTGAAGTCTGAACAAGTTATCCTTGTCCAGTTCACGAGGCTCACTTGATAAAAACCACTAAGTACAACTTAGGTGGTAAAAAGGTTTAGTGGTAGAGAATCTTGGGTTGTACAATATGTCAAGCCACCACTTCGTAAGCCCATACACAAGGGATCTTAGCGAGTTGATTGATCGTTATGGTTTTTGAAGGGATTTGGGGGTTCTCTCTTCAAGCTGTAAGGGATTTGGGCATTCAACAATGCCATGGTATATGGATGAAGTGAAGCTCAGACATTCCATGGGGTTTGGGGTTTGAAAATTCCCGGGTCTACAGGATGAAGTGAAGCACAGACATTTCGTGGGGTTTGGGAGTGCTTTATTAGTTCAGGTAATTATTTAGAATGTAAACTTAATCATTACTTTGGTGAATTTTATTTTTTAAATAAGAAACTACGTTTGGATTTCCATGTTTGAATGTTGTTCTATGTTCTTGTACTCTAGGTTGATTTAATTTAGGAAAATAGTATTCTAGTTTAAAGTCTATGCAATTTTTTAATAGCGAGAATAGATAATGTGTAAATGGTTTTAAATGTTGTTAATCGGTAAAATGAAGTTTGTAACTCGTGGGTTTTATTTTTTTCTTTTTCATGTGTTGGTCTCTGTATAATTATTTGCAACCTTTGTGTATTCAAGAGCGTATCTAGAAAATGTGGTTTTATTATTTAATACTTATTTGGGCAAGATTTTTGTCAGAAGCACTGTATTTATGGAGGGTTTCTACATTTGTAGTGCCATTGTGAGCAATGGCACTAAGTGTAGTACTATTTGTAATTACTATATGGGCGTGAATAATTGGGGTTTACACTCACATTGTAAGTTTTATGAAATGTAAATGTGAATTGGATTTACCTTCGTAGAAGCCTCAGTGAAAATTTAAGTTTGTTGTTTTCAAATGTATGTTTCGCTTCTGTATAGAAGAAAAGGAAAAATACCTAGCTCCATTCTGCATTTAATTATTAATGTGATTTGGAAATGGTTACAATGCCATCGCTCAAAGCCTCAACCTTCCTTCTATAGGGTTTCTATAGGGGGATGGAAACACAACCCTAGGGGCTTTGAAGGTTGATTGATTGGGTTTCGTTCTTTTATTTTGGTTCATTTAAAAAGCAAAAGAATGCTTCCTATTCAATGCTTTATGGAATGTGAAGAATGTTGGGTTATCGTGCTTTATGTATGGCTTCAAACAACACTTATGGGATTCAATGGTTAGGTGGTAGAGTGAAACCTTGGTTTATTTATATACTCGGTTATATTAATAGTCTAAAAAATCTATTACAGTTTTACAGAGGCTTGCACCCACGTTTAAGGAATTTTGATGTTTTAGTGTTTTATGGTCATGTTAATTTATTTCTTTTAAGAAGCAAAAGCACGCTTCGATCCAATGCTTAAGAGAAATTGAGGAATGGTGGTTATCGTGATTTAATTATTTATTATGGCTTGGTAATTATTATATCAATGCTGCGAAAATTCCAATATGCCAGCGTTAGAATTGTCCTATCATTTTTACAAGATGGCTCATAGTTTTCACTTTGTGAAATTCAATAATTGGTTGATATCGTGATACCTTGTTTTAATTATTTTTAATGCTTTAAGCATGGAATGCTGCACATATTTTATGTGATTTAAAATTCGCATTTTTTGGAAATGTTTGATATATGTGGACTATTGGTCCCCTTTTGATAGAACAAATCATGGGAAGAAAACTGTCTGGAGTGCTGGTACTGGATTTGGTGGTTGCAGAAGTGAAACTAACCCTGATGAGAAAATGAGAAATGTTGAAAAAGAACTCGACTGTCGGGCAAAAACTCTGTTGACATCATTAATAGATATTCTTAACAACAAAGCTATGGAACAGTCTCATGGATCTCATCCTTTCTTAGGTTTGTCAGCCTATGTTCTTCTGAGTCAGGAAAATATTCTTAACTGAGTTTTAGAATACTTTATGATCAATGATTCCATTTTATACATATGTGCAAGGAACAAGCTCTATCATCAGCTGGTATCCCTGTTGACAGCTATGAAACAGTATCCGGATCTCCTTTCAATATTAATGGGATCTTGCCTGGAAAGTGACAGAAGTGATAGTTCCAATCATAACATTGGAAGTGATGGTTCTTTAATTGGTAAAATGAAGAACATATATGATCAATCCAAAATTTTCATGAGAAAATTCCCAGGAGGAATTGATGACAAAAATGTAGAAGCTGATGTTGGCATTGCAAAATGTCTCTTGGAATGCTACGAGGGATTGGCAGAAGCAGCTCAGAACCAAACATCTACCATACCACGGATAATATCTGTTTCAGATGGGGAAGATACTGAAATGATAGAGTGCAGTGAAGTTAATTCAAATCAGTCAACATCTGTTTCAGTGGAGGAAAGCCCCAATGATGAAACTTGTTCAAATCAACATAAGAAGGCTTTGATGTATAAAAACAATTTGAATCCACTCCAATTCCTAGACTGTTCCTTGATTGCAGTGGGTTTTCCATGGCACACTTATAGTAACAACTTCACTGGGTCAGGAGCAAATCGTTAGAGCATTGATAATACAGGTGAACACAATAAAAAAAGGATTACATATATTACAAAATAAATAGCTTCCTTTTTCTTTTTCTTTTTTTTTTCAGTCGTAAAAAACAGTTCCTTGGTATTCAATTGGATCAAAAGAACTTTTTACATCTTCAGTCAGCACTGCAATACTCCAAGGGTCAGCAAGAAACAAGTGACAATCTCAGTACAAAGCATACACATACTTCATAAACAAAAACAGAACAAGCAGAGAATATCAGAGATACCCTAAGCACCTTGGTATCAATACAAAAGAAATAGCTTCCTTGTTGACAAGTCTTCCTCTAGAGTGGGATTCCAGCATACATGTGCGAGTAGATTCCAGTAGCATGGATTTGTTGAAAGCTTTAATTGTGGGTGCTAAAGGAACTCCATACCAAAATGGAGTATTTGTATTTGACATTTATCTTCCACCAGGTATGACTTCTGTCTGAGTATTTATTCTTTCGGTTTTCTGCCTTTGCCATTTAATTTGTGTACTTCTTTTTCGTCTCTTTCACATTCAAAATCCTTGTTAACTACTAACCCAATTTCCTTTTCCTTAACTTATAAATGACAATGATATTTAGAATTTAAATTCTATCTTGTTCGCAATGGCCTCAAAAATAGATACAAGTGAACACTGTAGATCACCTTCAACCCATGGAAAGCCTAACTCCAGTGTGTGTGCATCTGCAGCATAATATTGGGGTCTCTCTTAGGACTCAGTAGCGAGGAGTGTTCTCTCTTAGGAGTGCTTGTAAATATGATCTGAATTTCACGTGTTTGTAAGCATGCCTATGTTTATCTATGATTTTTTCTTTTTCCAAAGCTGAATAATGCTGCTACTTCTAATGATCAGAGTAATGCCACTTCCCAATGATCATTAATACGTACCTCTCATCATTTGCACCTACTACCTTTAATTTTGAATTTGTATATAATCTCCAATTGACTTTACCAGAATACACATCCAGAATTTGACATATTAACCCCCTGGTTTTACTTCTATAATTATTGATTTACAATATGCAAAAATACTTTTACTATACTAGCTCTTTATCTTCTCTATGGAACTGGGATTATCTTGGCTATGGAAGTTAACCTTACAAAAGAGGTCACTTGCTTTTTGGTGAGGCTACACAAATATTGTCTGAAAACAAAAAAATGTTCTTTGCTGTCGAATCTATTCTTTTGGTAGAGAGGAACATGTCCAAATTCTCTTTCAGCATTCTGGTAGAGGATGAAAAGTTCCATCATTTTCTACCAACTTACTAAATATATGCTAATGCTTTTGAAAGTTCAATTCTTGTTAGGTGAAAATTGAACGGAGAGGGGAAATTGAACGTCCAGAAATAGAAATATATCCTCTTGAGAAACCTTAAAATATCTTAAGTTTGCACAAGCCTGTCCATTTGGAAATTAATATTTCTTAGGCCTGCAAGCTTCAAAGTGCAAAAAAAATCAGATATTAGAAGTACCTTCACCATTTCTCTGTCAGCTACACTGCCATTTGCAATTTACTCTGATTTATTTCAAAATCTTATGGCCTTTTTATCCATAGTGACCAGATATGTATTCCCCCTCGTCTGAAATGTGCATGAGTTTCTTCATCTCAAAATCAATATTTGTCTAGCCTGCAAGCTTTAAATTGCAAAAAAAAGATATTAGAAGTACCTTCAATTTTTCTCTGTCAGTTACACTGTCATTTGCAATTTTTACTCTAATATGTGCTTAATTATTATGGCCTTTATACCTGTGGTGACCGGGTATGTATTTCATTCCTTCCCAGCCAGCCAGCTTCCAATATACAGAGTATACAAAATCAGAAAACATTAAAAATGTGTGATCATTTAACATAAGGTATCCCCATAGATTTAAACCTTTGCCTTGTCATTGCAAGCATGCTGTCTTCGTTGCTTGTCAAGGTCCCTTGAGATTTTTTTTAAAATCTTTGATAATGGTTTACTAGTAGCTTGAGATTAGATACATTATGTACATACTTCAGATATAATATAGATCAACTAGACCTCTGTTTCTTATTCTTGTTCTGTAGAGAAGGTACTAGTTCTTCTAGAAGCTTCCTTAAGTTCGGTAACTGAGCTTGTCTAGTTGGCTGCGTGTTGCATATAGGCCATCTTCAACATGAAAATTGGACAGCTCCGATATGGATTCGGTGGTTTTCTACTTGTTTGTTTGACTGTCCTTTGGTTTTTAACTTTCCGTTATAGGAGAGTGGCAGCCTTGAATGCATTATTAGTAAAATTACATTTTTTTGGGGGTCATTGCAGTTCCTATGAAATAATTGAAATACTGGGATTAGCACACTACTTGAGAGTATCTTGAATTACTGACCAGTAATAATTATTGAGTTTCCATATATATCTATGCTTTTAATAATTAGGAAAAGTTCTTTGAGTTGTTTGTTAGTTTCTGAAGTTGACATTTACTTGAAATATGCCAATAAAACTTTCTATGCCAAAACTCCCTTTGTGAGATCTGAATTTAGTATAAAATTTCAGTTAGACTGTCATGGTTTCCTCCATTTATTGCAAGGATCTCTTACAGATGGGACAGTTTTCCACTCAAAGCCTTGAGAGGGGTGATCCAATAGAATTTGAAATTTACAATGGTCAAGTAATCAAAGGTTAGCTCTTGGGGTTTATACTTTATAATTTTATACCTTTAATTACTAATAACTATTGGGTTTCCATATATATATATCTATGTTTTTAATGATAAGGAAAATTTCTTTGAATTGTTTGTGAGTTTCTGAACTTGGCATTTACTTGAAATATTCCAATAAAACTTTGTATGCCAAAACTCCCTTTGTGAGATATGAATTTAGTATAAAATTTCA
>LPNX010475482.1:113519-150565 GCA_001517045.1 Pseudotsuga menziesii
ACATTATATAGACTTACATATTCAATTATTATCCATGCATCATATAGCATAATTATTTATTTGATCTCCTTCTTTAGTTTAAGTTAATTCTTTTAACAAGGCTTCAAGTAGGGTTTGGTCCGTCAACTAGGATAGGTAGCTCTAGATCTTCCTTGCATGTGGGATTACCTCATATTCATGGGAGTATCCTCTAGTCCTTAATGAGAAGTAGATTGAAATTTCAATTAATCAACTTAAATAAATATGATGAGGGTTGGTTCTATTCAGAGTCTTTCCAAATCAACACCCTTAATTACAGTAACCCCTAGTGCTATTCAGAGCCTTCTCTCAACACTATCAATCGGGTGCTACACTAGTGCAATTCTAGAGCCTCTCTCTCAACACTAATACCACTTGTAATATCCATAAAAATCCAAGATAAAAAAATCCTTATATTATATATCTACAATCATATATTTAAAATACCTAACTATAACACAGAATTGTTGAACAATGAGATTTTAATTCACCTCCTTGGGTTTACTACTTTGATCAACCTTTCCTCAAACTCAAATTCCAACTCTGAAGATCTTGGTTTTAAAAATTACTTCATTGTTCTAAACCTATATTACTAAATTTAATATTCTTCTTCATTGCTTCATTCCACAATGATCGTTCAACAAGGATCATTTTGCAAGGGCCCTTCCACAATGTGGATTGCAGATTGTGTGTCTCCGTCAAATTTATAACTAGAATTAACCCTCTGCAATGATCCTTTTGCAACAATACTGTCCCAACTTGATATTCTACATTGATCCTTCTTCAATAATACTTCCACAAATGTGGATTGCGAAACACATTGTTAACATTTAATTTTCATATTTCTTCAACGTTCCTTTCGCAATGAGGATTTTGGATTGCGGAACTACTCTTTTTTACTTACAACATATATCTTTCTTAATTTAAGTTTTTTGTCCCTTTTGTGAGTCGTCAATCCCTTTGTGACTTCAATATCCAGCATTGATATAATCTCCTTGTGTACTCCATATTGAAATTTATGTACAATTCTTCTGATTCGTTCATATTCATGCAGATTCAATCTCAATCGCCGATCTCCTTTCTTTGTGCATTCCAAAATGAAGCTTGTGAAACATTTATCATCCATTGATCTTCTTGCAGCTTAAATCCTAACCATTCATTTGTTTTCTTTGTGCGTTCCAAAAAATGAAGCTTCCTATACTCTTATCATTTGTTGATATATTGTGGATGAGATCTCAATCACTAATCTTATATATTATGGATCAACACCTTTCACAATGCAGATTGCAAATTGTGGGTGCACTATTCAAATTCTCTAAATTGTGCTTCTGTAATTTAGTCTTCTGCAATTATTATCATCCATTGATCTCTTGCGATTGATATCTCGACCGTTGATATTATTTCTTGTGGATCAAGACCTTCCATAATACGAATTGTGGATTCCGAGTATGATATCAAAATTCTTTGAATTGCGCTTCCAAATTTTTATCAACCGTTGATCTTTTTGCGATTGAGATATCGACCGTTGATATTATTTTTTGTGGATCAATACCTTTCGCAATGTTGATTGCATATTGTGGTTGCACCATCAAAATTCTTCGAATGGTGTTTCTACAATTTAGTGTTCCGCAATCTTTATCAACCATTGGTCTCTTTATGGCTGAGATATCGACTGTTGATCTCTTTCTTGCGGATTCAACATGTATGGTTTAATTTGGGGTTTATTTCAATGTAAGTTCATTCGATATGGAGGTTATCTTGATATGTAAACAAATTATTGATTATTTTTGTATGAACATGAAGTGATAACATATATCTAACTGCGCTAAGTTGATTAAATGAGATCTAAAAGTTTTAAATTTAAGGTTTCTCTGTGGATATGGATTTCAGTTGGCATTTAAATTTCAAAATGAAAACACATTTAAAACATGAAGTACATAGTGAAAAATGTAGGAATTTATGATATAGTTTTAAACAAGGTTTCAATCTATTAAATGCAGAATCATCAAATCTAAAGCATTCAAGTACTGGATAACAAGAAACATATCCAAATAATTTTGTTCAGAATGAATTACAAATTACCACAGTAAGAAGATCCCTAACAATCCTTGATGCGGGTATGGATGCCCAATCTTAGATGTATTTAAGAAAATAATATAACATTTGTAAAGGTCTAATAAACTACTAAGAATCATGGATATTTAATATATTGTACAATTAAATTCAATCAAAATGTTAGCACCATAATTGAACCGAAGGTTGTGGAAGGCTTCGCTCCCTGGTAACAGCAAAGCCACTTTAGGCTACGCCTCCAACCCTACGCAGTCAGAGAGGGATCTCTCGTTCATCACTGGAGAAGATCCACATAAGGTTGTCATTCTTGTGTGTCACTAGAGACTACTCCGCAAAGGATTTTCAATCAGCATAATTAGGGGGCTAGGATCCTGAATGGGGAAAAGTAAGTTGAGGAAGGTACATGGTGGGATTATTGGGGGATAAGGGACCATGGGCACATGGAGTTGAAACCTATGCAAGAAATGATTACAGATGGAAAGAATGATGAAAGGTAGCAAAAAGAGGCAAGATAGCTACTGATTTCCTAATAAGGAGATTTTAGCAGGCATTTTAGAGGACAAGGAGGGACAGTCCATCACATGGAGCATCGGCGAGATGAATTCCATGTAAATTTAGAATAAACATTGTTAATGCCTGGAACAATAGTCGTAGCATAAAAAGTATGAATTCCAAACCACTATACCCTATGTCGCAGGCATGAAAAACAATAAACAAAATGGGGTGGAAACAAGAAAAAACAATTTACACGTAAAAGGAAAGAACTTGTTGGGAAAAACAACAACACAGGAATCTATGCTGTGAATGACAGTCTTACACTACAATTTATTCATACACATGTATCAAGATTTACAAATGGGAGCCTCAGCCTAGGATTGTTTCCCAATCCAATTCACTAACTTTTTTTCTCCCTCTATCGGGAGCGTTTTTATACAATCCTATTGCTAAGACTACCGAATAAAAAGTTGTTACAAGTCACCATCAAGCGCTAATAGAGCAAAGAGTGGACTCTCGCCATGTTTTACAAATAGAAACAAACATTATGGTGCTAGTGGATTTATTCGGCCCGACTAATTGTTCGACATGTTTGGCCACCACGACGGATGATGAGTATGATTCCTGCTTCTATACTTTGAGGTGTGTGCTTCCACCACGTTCAAATGCAGCTTTCCACATGGGAACACACTGGCGAGGTATTCGGCATCCTTGTATAGTCTAGTCACATCCTCCACTTCCTTCCCCATTGGGTAACATTGTTATACATGGGATATGGAAGAAGTGCCGCATTGCTTTTGGCTGATATAGACCTACAGGGTGGCTCATCATTCTCCCATAGGAAATAAGGTGTAGAAGATATACACTAGCCCCATCACCCTTGGAAAGTGGACTTCACAAACAGGGCTATTAGGGATTTAAACCACTGACACTCTCATCTGAATGAATGTTTACACAGAGAACGATGAATGGCTGTTCCTTTCTGCGGAGGCTTTGGTGGGCGTGATGGTATCAGGGGTTCCTGGAAAAACACCTACGGGGGGTAAGTGTCCAGGTCTCGCATCATCGGAGATGTGGGTATCATGTCTAGGCCCTGATGGCTGGTGTCACCATTGGCATGCAAATACCAATGCAACGAGTGAGCATGGAACCTACTCACCAACCATCAACATCCCCAAATGGACAAGCTTTTCAAACCAGATCTTCATCGTCAAACTTTATCAGGCCTTTACAACTTCGTGGAAGAGAAGAACTCAGTTTCTTTTGTAGATATGTTGGTTCACTCTTGTTGAACTGAAGGCAATATTTATGGAGCTTTCAAGATTGATATTCACACATGCTGGTCAACATTCTGTCATTGAGTGTATCTGATCACAACATGTGCGAATACACGAGTAGGGTGATCCTTTAATTTCTATGGATCTAGTCATTTGGATTCATCGGCCATGGCGCCCTACTGTCAACTGCGGGGAGCAGTTGTGGACACCATATAGTACAATAGATCCATGATTCATACTTCATTAAATGGACGATCCCATGTTGTGTAGGATTTTCCTTGTGTGGGTAGCATATTTTCCAGCTACCTTCCTCCCTTCCATAGGCTAGCTGATGCAAAAGCCACCTCACCGGGATGGCTCCCCTTAAAGTGAACACACACCACACTGGCGAACCAAAAGAATTTTGCCACTGGATAAGAATTCCACCTTAGGCATATCCTGAATGGCCTCAGAGGACTCGGCCAATCTACGGCGAGGTAGATTACATGTGTGAATGCCCCCTACACTGTCATTTCCACACCGGGTGGGAGGTATGCACCTCGGTAGTCTTTCTTAGCTGTTCAATCAAAAGAATCTTCCATATCCACCTTCCATGTCCCATGCCTCCTACCGCAAACTTTTCTCTTCTAAATGTCGCGAGCAGTTTTGGGACCATGACACGTTCGGAGCTGTCGATCGAGATCGAACCCCCTGCAGCTGTCGATCAGAGTGGGCCCTGTCCTTTTTCACAACAGAGAACTAAAATATTCATCCGAGCTAGTTCACCTTGCGAAATGAACCATAGCCGTAGACCTATCCTCTTCTTCATCGCGGCTGTTGATCTTTGCGATCTCTACCCCTTTTTGCAATGTGATATTGCGGCTTTATCCACACATGTATGGAGTGTGAAATTATTGTAGGCCGTAGATGTTCCCCATGCTTCATCTCAACCATTGAAAGCCGCTAATATTTAACATGTTTCACATTGTGGGATAGAAACTTTGATTGCGCATGTTTGCTCGCGCGATGTGGTTCAAGACCATTGATCCTCCCTCGATCAATCGCAGCCCTTGAATAGGGATCGTGCCCAATGTTTCCATACACCTGCCACTTTACTCATTGAAATATGGTGACATGAGATTCGAGGGGCTAGGACCCTTACCGAACCTCTGTCAAGCCCTCGAATCAACTGTTAAAAACAGATTTTTAACAACCGGCTCCACGAGGGATGCTATCCTTCCAGCGAGGTAGCAAAGAACCCCCGTAGACCAAGTGCTGAATCCATTGGGCCACCTTCAGCTTTTCTCAGACACCTCCATTTTGCTTCATGCTACTTCTCCAGCGAATCCATTCCACTCTTGCAAATCATGTTGGTGATTGTAAACCTGTGCTACCAACTAAAAATGGAAACAAACTGAAAACAGTAATGAAGGAAATGATCGATAATATATGAGCTTATTTTCTCCTACCTACTCTACCTAACTTTGTACATAAGTCCAACTAAGTGAAGTCGGATTTCCAGTGAAGCCAACCAAGAAACTTGCCTAAATATACTTGTTCTTGCATGCTTCTCGATGGACCCAAATGAAACAGATAGTGGGAGAAGGGAATGATAAACAAACTGATGTTTAAGGCAAATACATGACCAATCATTTCCTTCACCCATACCCTCCATGTATTTGGCCACGAGGTCATAGAATTCATGGAAACCTCCAGCACGTTCTGTCACCTGCTCATGGGAAAACTACCCAGAGCTTCCCACTTCTAGAGAGTCATCAGGCTAACACTTGGGAGATTGCACACAAGGACCCTCAGAATCTGTCTCTAATAGAATATCCCTCTCTTCATCTGAAATTTCTGCAGCGAAGGTTTGATGTGCTTTGAGAGGGAGGTCCTCAACTTGTTTGTTGGAACGCAGTAAGCATACTTCTTCTGGGTGAGGTGGCGTTCCTGAAAACATAGTATCAAAAAAAGTGTTTATTTGTAAACTACTGCATCTATCTCCCTTTTTGTACAAGTTTTCGGCATGCAACACATCTATTTCTTTCTGCTTTTGCTTGGATTCTTTGATTAGATGCGTTATCAATTCAAAAGAGGTATAGCATAAGGGTAATATATCACCTCTAGTGCCCTAATAATCTTTTCTCAGTTCAAAATCCTAATTTTCCATTGCACTTTGAATTATTTCATCAGAAGGTGTCATTTCAACAACGAGCTCGTTCTACAGGTACTCTTCTTCATATTCGTCATACACAGGCACACCAATTTCCTTCTAAAAATTGTCTTTAGTTGACGAAGAGCAGGGAAGGTATCCATCTTCAGAGAATAGTCTTGTGGGACCATTTATTTCAGCCTCAGACCAGTCATCTTTCCGTATATCATGAGAGGTCTTTGACGGGCAGTATGCTTCCTTCTTTTTCTTGTAGGGCCCAACCAATTTGTATGCATCCGCTATTTTACCACCATTGTATTGATCTGACAGCTTCCTAGACATATTAATGTTTTCCTCAACCTCTAGGCAATCAACGAACATCTGTTGCATGGTGGTTGATTTTCTCTCCAAAAGAAGCAAGGACAGGTCAGGAGGAAAGGTGCCTGCATAATAGATTTTAGCAGCATTCTCAAGAGGTTGAACTTCCTTAGGCATGTTATAATAAAAGATTGCAAATGTTCTATTAAAACTGGATATGGCCTCACCTTCATGTCTCCTCAAAGAATAAAAATTTGAAAGCATCTACTCCAATGGTCAGCTCCTTCCCCAAAACCTCAAGAATGTGCAAGAAATCTCTTCCCAAGTGTTGATGGACTTAGGATGCAAGTGTTTAAACTAGAATTTGGCATCCCCTTGCAAGGATAGAGTGAATGTACACATGCATATGTCGTCATGTTCTATCTCGAATAGATCACAGAAATGCTCAAAGGCTTGTACATGTTTCTGAGCAGTCAAGTTTTCAGATTCTCCATCGAACTTGGGGAGGTACTTGTAATATTTTGTGGGAAAATCATGGAGAACAGGAGATAATTGCAGCGATTTATATCAGCTTGGAGAAGTGGGGGAGACAAGGTTAGGTATGATAGCCAAAATATCGCCTGAGGTTTCATGAATTTCACATGGGTGTCCTCTGATATCGAGAGCCCCTGGATGAAAATCTAGGCCGAAATCAGATGTACAAGATGACGCAATGCCTACGGTTCGTAAAGAAGGATATACAATAATATGTCCATGGCTCTGCTTAGGATGAGTTGGGCCAGAGAAAGTTGTTTTGATAAATTTCAGAAAAGACAAGAGCAAACTTACAAGGTAGGATAAGGCATCCTAGAAGAAACACGGACTCGAGTGCCTGGACCTCCTGCCGTGCATTTCTGAGCTTTATGAGGGGCTCATTTTCTAGGCGGGATCAGCCAGCCTTCCTCAGTCATTAGATTTTCTAGATTGCATCACCAGTGGAGTCGCTAAATTTTGAATCCTTGAAGAGTGAAGTCGCCAGGTCAAAACTGCTCAACCTTCTTGGTGTCTGACCGATTGTTCACCATCAATGGTCAGATCTAAATCTTTGTCATTCTTCCCGGGGAGGATCTTCAAGTTCGGTCCCCAGCAACGGCGCCAGTTTATTAGCACCGGAATTGAACCAAAGGTTGCGGAAGGGTTCGCTCCCGGGAAACAGAAAAACCACTTTACGCTGCGCCTTCGGCCCTGCACAGTCAGAGAGGGATCTCTTCTTCATCACCGGAGAATCTCCACATAAGGTTGTCACTCTTGTGTGTCACCAAAGTCTACTCTGCAAAGGATTTTCAATCAACATAATCAGGGGGCTGGGATCCTGAATGGGGAAAAGTATGTTAAGGAAGGTGCATGGCGGGATTATTGGGGGATAAGGGACCATGGGAAAATGGAGTCAAAACCTGCGCAAAAAATGATTACACATGGAAAGAATGATAAAAGGTAGAAAACAGAGGCAAGATAGATGCTAATTTCCCAGTTAGGATATTTTAGCGGGCGTTTTAGAGGACAAGGAGGGACAATCCATCACATGGAGCATCAGCGAGATGAATTCCATGTACCTTTAGAAGAACCATTGTTAATTCCTGGAACAATAGTTGAAGCATAA
Organism: Pseudotsuga menziesii; assembly: GCA_001517045.1. Classification (NCBI taxonomy): domain Eukaryota; kingdom Viridiplantae; phylum Streptophyta; class Pinopsida; order Pinales; family Pinaceae; genus Pseudotsuga; species Pseudotsuga menziesii. The sequence continues at coordinate 121,471 of LPNX010475482.1, forward strand.
CAAGTATGAATTCTGAATCACTATACCCTATGTCGCAGGAATAAAAAGAAATAAAAAAAATGGAGTGGAAACAAGAAAACACAATTTACATGTAAAAGGAAAGCACTTATTGGGAAAAACAACAACACAGGAATCTCTGTTGTGAATGACAGTCTTCCATTGCAATTTATTCATACACAGGTATCAAGCTTTACAAATGGGAGCCTCAGCCCAGGATTGTTTCCCAATCCAATTCACTAACTACTTTTCTCCCTCTTTTGGGAGTGTTTTTATACAATCCTATTGCTAAGACTACCGAATAAAAAGCTATTACAAGTCACCATCAGGCACTAACAGTGCAAAGAGTGGACTATCGCCACGTTTTATAAATAGAAACAAACATTATGGCACTAGTGACTTTATTCGACCCGACTAATAGTTCGACACGTTCGGCCGCCACAACGGATGATGAGTATGATGCCTACTTCTATACTTTGAGGTGTGTGCTTCCACCATGTTCAAATGAATCTTTCTGAATGGGCATACACTCGCGAGGTCTTTGGCATCCTTCTCCAGTCTAGTCACATCTGCTACTTCCTTCCCTGCTGGGTAACATTGTTATATGTGGGCTCTGGAAGAAGTGCCGCATCGCTTCTGGCTGATATAGACCTCTAAGGTGGCTCATCATTCTTATACTCCTCACCTCTAGTGAGGTGAATTCTCCCATAGGAAATAAGGTGTAGAAGATCTACACCATTCCCATCACCCTTGGAAAGTGGACTTCACGAACAGGGCTATTAGGGCTTTAAAGCCCTGATGCTCTCATCTGAACAAATGTTTACACAGAGAATGGCCAATGGCTTTTCCATTTGGAAAAGGCTTTGGCGGGCACGATGGTATCAAGGGCTCCTATAAAAACACCTACAGGGAGTAAGTGTCTAGGTTTTGCGTCGTCAGAGACGCAGGTATCACGTCTAGGACCCGATGGCTGCTGTCACCATTGGCATACAAATACCAAGGTGACGAGTGAGTGTGCAACCTTCTCACCAACCACCAACACCCATAGAAGGAAAACCTTTTCAAACCAAATCTTCATCGTCAAACTTTATCAGGCCTCTATAACTTCATGGAAGAGCAGAACTCAGTTTCTTTTAGAGATATGTTGGTTCACTTTGGTTGAACTAAAGGCGGTATTTATAGAGCTTTCAGGATTGATCTTCACATAGGCTGGTCAACATTCTTGCACATTCTGTCATCGAGTGTATATGATCTCAACATGTGCAAAGATGTGAGCAGGGCGATCCTTTACTTGCTGGGGATCTAGTCATTTGGCTCCCTACTGTTTGCTGTGGGGAGCAGTTGTGGATGCCATCTGGTCCAGTACATCCATGCTGCATACTTCATGAAATGGATGTTCCCACATTGTGTAGGATCTACCTCGTGTGGGTAGCAGATTTGTCGACTACCTTCCTCCCTTCTGTAGGCCAACTCACGCAAAAGCCACCTCGCCGAGATGGCTCCCATTGAAGTGAACATGCGCCACACCCGCGAACTGGTAAAACTGTGCCACTAGACAAGAATTCCACCTCAGGGATATACCGAATGGCGTCGAAGGAATCAACCAGTCTGCGATGAGGTAGATTACACGTGTGAACGCCCCGTCCGCTGTCATTTCCACATTGGGTCGGAGGTCTGTACCTCGGGAGTCTTTCTTAGCCATCTAATCAAAAGAATCTTCCATATCCTTCGTCCACGTCCCACGCCTCCTGCCACCAAATTTTCTCTTCTAAACACCGTGGGAAATTTTGGGACCATGACACGTTTTGAGCCATCAATCGAGATCGAACCCCCTGCACCCGTCGATTAGAGTGGGTCCCGCCCTTTTTCGCAACGGAGAACTCAAATATTCATCTGAGCTAGGTCGCCTTACGAAATGAACCATAGCCTTAGATTTGTCCTCTTCTTCATCATAGTAGTTTATCTTTGAAACCTCTACCCCTTTTCGCAATGTGAGATTGGCTTTATCTGCACAAGGATGGAGTGTGAAATTATTGTAGGCCATAGATCTGCTCCAAGATTCATCTCAACTATCGAAAGCCGCAGATATTTAACATGTTTTGCATTTCGGGACAGAAACTTTGATCGTGCATGTTTTCTCATGTGACGTGGTTTCAAATCATTAATCCTCCTTCGATTAATCACAGCCCTTGAATAGGGATTGTGCCCAATGCTACAATACACCTGCCGCTTTCCTTGTTGAAAGATGGTCACATGAGATTCGAGGGGACCCTTACCGAACCTTTGTCAAGCCCTCAAATCAACTGTTGAAAATGAAGTGTTAACACATAATAAAAACAAAGTAAGAACTTGTCACCATGCTGAAATAACAAAATCTGGTATAAGGTAAACCTCTTACCTACAGATGCATGACTTGTAATAGCTATATGACCCTACACGTTTCAAACAAAAAAATTAATAGGATTACTCTATTCTAACTTGTGGAAAATGTAACCAAAGAACCTCATAACTCCCACGTTCATCCCAACCTTGACCCGAAACCATTCTTGGTTCTTAATCGGATCCCCCAAAGCTAGTTGCAACATGCAAGAGAAAACTAGAAATCCTATGGATGAGGTTGCTCGTATATTGAAGTTTAGGTTCTCTATTCTTTAATTACTCGTTTTTTTTAAATTTCTTGCCGATCCCCTCTTGTAATAAAAATGATCAGATCCTCAAGAATTCTCTTGGACTTTTCTCTTATAGATATTCTTTTCAAAAAAGGTAGCCGCTTATCTTTAAATAAATCAATATTTTAATACTTTCTTGAAAATAACTCTTAGTTTGACTTTTATGTAATATATATTAATTTATGATAACTAGGAACTTTCTATAAGTTGCTACTTGAGTTTAGAAAATAATTCTTTATTTATATATTTCAAAATAACTTATATATATGTGTGTGTGTGTGTGTGTGTGTGTGTGTGTGTGTGTGTGTATAAACTTTACTCTATTCAATTTATCCATCTTTTATTTTCCATGAATTAAATAGCGTAATTGTTTATTCAGCGATGCTTCCTTATTTTATATTAATTATTTAGAAAGGCCTCATGTGGGATTGGCTGGTCAACTAGGATAGGTATCTCGATATTTATTTGCATCTTGAATTACCTCGTATTCATGGCAGTATCTTGCAGTCCTTGATGAGAAATAGATTTAAATTTCAATTTTATCAACTTAAATAAGTATGACGAAGGTTTGGTGTTATTCAGAGTCTCTCCAAATCAACACCCTTAATTACAATAACCCTATTTATATTCAAATATTATGCTCAACACTATCAAACATAAGCTATACTAGTGAAATTCCAGAGATGTTTGCTCAACACTAATACTAGGATGCATTTGTATAATACACCTAGGGATATAATGGCCAAATATTTGATTCTTCACAGATTATGAGCAACATCAAGTTTGAGTGATCCAAGGATTATACCCAACACTTCCATTCTTTAGTTGTTGGGGTTATCTATGTGTTCTAGATATTATGCTCAACAAATAGTCTCATAACTCATGTGCTCGACATCTTACTCTCAACACATAATCTCATAACCCATGTGCTCCAGAGCTTAGGCTCAACACATCATAGAAATCAATCAGGCAATGAATATTCTACACAATACATCACAAAATAATCATCTTAGTATAAATTAGGGCTTGTGCCCAATGACATAATAATAAATCGAGTACATCAGGGTCGATTCCCAATACAACAACAATATTTCTTTTCCATGAGGGCCTGTTCCCAACACATATAATCATATAAAAAGACAATAAAACATATGCGTTGGGGCTTATACCCAGTATATCTATATAAAAAACATAACTCATGTGCAGTGGGGCATACACCCAATATATAGACATAAACAGAGCATCAAAGTAAATCATGTGCAGTGGGGTGTGTGCCCAATATAGTAAAGGGAAAAATTTAGGATATTACACTATCCAATATTTTTAGATATACAGATCTTGGAACCAAGTATCAGCCAAATCAAATCCATATCTAAATCATCTTAATTTTATAATCCACTATGGTTGTGTGCAAGTGATCCTGAAATTAATTCACTTATAACCTATGTTATGAAATCATTATGGATCTCAAAATCAAAATACAAGCCTAACAATTTATTAATAAAACTTATCTTAAATCAATAGAGGTCATAAATCCCTTTTCCCCAACACTCCGAAATGGAGTAACCGTCAAATTCTCCCTATATGCATACTTTTGAATTTACACATAACTAGAATTGAAACATCGATCCAAGTGTATAATTGAAGGAGTCGTGCCACTATTTACATCCACACAAAACCTTCTAGATTTAGTACAACCACAACTTTATAAGCTATAAATTTTCTCATTAAAAGATTTAAGGTTTAGCGATCTCACCTCAGGAAAGAGTAAGGATACTCATGAGAGAAGGTAACCTTGTCATCACTCATGTTATCCCTTATGCCACCTTTCATCCACATTTTTTTCGAAGGTAGTAAGTTATGTATTAAATTTATTACTAAAACTGTAACCCTACATAGAAGAGATGCAAACCTAAATCCTACGTGTATTTAAAAGGAAGTTACCTTTGAATGAGGGATGAGGCCATAATGGAAATTCTGAGCTCATTCCAACATTTGGGTGCCCATCATTGATGAATCTGGAGTCTGGACTCACCGTACCAAAACAGTGAAATAATGTTAATATATATTTACTTAAATTTTGTATTGGAATGTCAATAAACAAGTATATTGACACATAGTCATACCTTAACTAAACACTCAAAGGGACAAGGGTTTTCTCATCCTATCTCTCCTCTCCTTCATTTTCCCTGCATAAACAAAACAAAGTTGACTTAGCTTTGATGACATCTACGCAAATTCCTTAATGAAATAAAGAGTTAAAGACTAGAAATATTAACTTTTTACTAGTTAAACCCTTGTAGTCTTAGGAATATCCTATGCCAGTAATCAAAGTAAGCACACCGAGGTCTCCACCTTACTACACAAAAACAAGAGATGGCTAATACTATGTAGGGAGAAGTGGAATCCAAGCGGCCATTATCCACCATAAAATACCAATAAAACACCATTAAAAAATATTTAAAGCGTAGCGTATACATTTAATAAACCAAGTAAGCAATTGTAGAGATTCTAGAAGGAAAACATGAATGTGTCCAAGAACCATCATATAGTATGGTGTTTCAGAGTGAAACCTCCAGCAACCACCACTGTAAACAAGAAAAAAACCCTTACAACCATGCAAATGTGCCCATAAAACCCTAAAAGATATTTCCAACGACAAGGATCTGACAAGGTACATATGGAGGGCATGGGGCATGGGCATGGATTTATCTAAAAGGATTAGATAAATCCACTTCTTTCATTATGCCATGTTGCATTGTCAACTCGCAGCCAAGTTTTATTCCAAAAAAATTAAAACCTCCATCCTCACAAGATGGTGTCCACATTGTGAATCCCATGGCCACATGTCAAACCTTGGCATAAAATTTATAAAATATTCATCCAATTGTATTATCGTCGCCTTGCTCATTACATGTAAATTTCGCAAAGCTATCACCCTTTTCCAACACCTTATGCAAGTTAAGCTAAAAACCTTAGTATCACACTTTAAAGCATATTTCTTGGGACTAAAGTCCAAGATCTAGGATTTAATCCGAGGTAAGAAATTTTTTTTATTTCATTCACCCAAAGCATTAAAATATCACCTTGGCGAGGGATACAAACCCGATTATCATTTTAGATGGATTCAATGTTAGACAAACGACAATGTTGTCATCAAACAAATAAGAAGTCCATTTAAATTTATCCATACAAACACGTAAAAATGATCTTACAACAAAGAAATATACTTTGCGACAAACAAGTATATAAATTATAAAAACAATTTTTTTATGCAATTTATAGCTATGTGACAGAATGGTACCAAAGCACATTTACAACACTTGGCCAAAAAATACCAACACTCAAATTAATATAAACTAGAAAAATAATTCTATTGTTATGGTTTGAATCTGATTTCAAATGGGAAGAGAAGAATAACCTTGACTTTGGAGGAATCATGGTGGTATGGTAAGTTCCGTTGAAGGAGAATCACATCCTAAAGATATAGAAAACAATGAAGACGGTAATATTAGAGAGGGTAAAATATGGGTGAATCAAAATTAAAGTAGGAATGATAACCCATCTAAACTTCTACAAACAGTAAAAGATTTAAAGGCATAATTGAAACGAGTTAAGGAAGATAAAGAAAGCATTTTAAAAGCACACGAATAATTAAATAAAATTTCTTCTAACTAAGCTACGTAGTAATAAAGAGAAAAAGAATAAAGGACCCGAATTAAATATTAAAAGAACTACACCTTATAAACGTAAGGTAAGAAAACTAGATTTTTCTAATCACGAGACTGAATCTTCAAACGAAGAATCAACTAAACACAGTAAAAACCAATATAAGGATTTGACTGAAAGTAGAAATAGTAATCGACAGAAAAAAAAAAATGCAAACCGTATGATGAGATTAGTGGCGAGTTTATAAATATCAAACCTCCAATGTCCAATGGATAAATCGAAAAGGAAGAAGACATCGAATCTTGTATATATCGGATGAAAAAGTACTTCCAGGTCTATAATTATTCTAACAAACTAAAACCAAAAATGACAATTGATAATTTGACAGGAAAGGTTGATATCTAGTGGAAAGTTATAAAAAAATGAAAAGAATTAAAGAACATTATGTAACGTGGAAAAAATTAAGGAATTTTTTTTAAATAAAATATTTATCGGAACAATATTATGAGGAAAAATGTATGAATTCTATGAATTCTGATTATGTACAATGACTATGAACGAGCTTTACAACATTTTTTAAGTTTATTATGTTATGTACCTTACATTACTGATGAAAAAAAAAAATTTAATGTTTTTTTAGTTGTTTACTTCTTATGTTTAAATAGAGAATCGAATATGATACTCCGAAAATTCTTTAAGAGGCCATGCGAAAATCAAATTTCTGCTATGATCAAAATATAAACAAATGAGAGAACATACTTAATTGGAAAAATAAAAGAGGTGAAAATTTTGAACAGAAAAAGGAAGGTACTAAGTTTTATAAGAAATTTGAAAATAATTATCGGGAATATAAAGGTAATAAATTTAAAATTTTCAAAGAACAAAATACCGTGAAAATAAAAGAAAGGGAAATATCCACTGCTCTTAATAAAAATACTTCACAAAGGGAACCATTAAACTGTTGGGAATGTGGTGAACCAGATTATGTTAAATATTGTCCTATAAGAATGAAAAGTATTAATAGCATGCATACAATTCCAGAATCTACTGCAATGGAAGATATAGCATAGAGCATGTGTAACATTAGTGCACCATTGGAGAACAGGAAAGCAAATCATCAAACATTTATGCTCGAAATTGATGGTATGTTAAAAGATAAACCCATTTCTATATTGATTGATATAGGTGCAAGTTTAAGTTATTTATCACAAATAATTATAGAAATATACACATTACAACAAGATAAATTTAAAAAGTATTGGTTAGTTAAACTTGCTACAAGAACAAAGCGAAAAGTAACTAGCGTTGTGAAAACATGCTATTTTATTATGAAAGATTTTAAAAAACATGCCGATTTAAATATTATACCTCTATGACCTTATGATTTACTGATATGAATGGACTAGTTAGAAAAAAATGAATTTATTTTAAATTGTTATGATAAAATATTTGCATATTTGGGTGATAAATGTAATACTATTGTTGTACAAGGAATTCCGAGGAAAGATACCATAAAAGAAATTTAAGCCTTACAAATGAAAATGTTTGTTCTTAAAGGTTAGAAAGTGTTTGCAGTTTACATAATGAATGATAAAGAGAAAAGTAATCAACTTAATATAGAAGGCATATCAATTGTAAAAGACTTTAAAGATATATACCTCCTATCGACAATGATTGGCTATCAGCAATGAAACCTGGCATGGACTACCAACAGCAAGTACCTTGAATAATGGACACACACATGTATAAGTGGGTATAAACAATGATGGACTATTGGTTTATTAGCTAGCAATGAACTCATTCCTTACAATGACTAATCGTTTCTATCTATCCCATCCCAGGAGCTAAAGTATCCAAGCCAAGCTCGAGCAGAATTCCTAGACTACCTCTGAAAATATATATATATTTTACAATTGATTTGGTACCAGGGCTAGTAGCAGCATCATAAATACAAGAATATAGTAGACCTAACTTAATTAAAATCACAAATAGAGGAATTAATCGATAAAAAATACATTCAACCTAGTGTCTCCCCTTGGGGATCACTCGTTTTGTTTGTAAAGAAAAAAAATAGCACTTTACAGTTGTGTATAGATTATAGACAACTAAATAAAATGAAAAATAAAAAATTGATATCCTCTACCTTGTATTGATGATCTATTTGATCAATTTTGAGGGGAAAAATCCTTTCAAAAATAGGCTTAAGATCTGAATACCATAAAGTACAGATCAAGGATGAGGATATGTTTAAGACTAACTTTAGAACCAAAAATGATCATTATGAGTTTGTCGTAATTCCATTTGGGTTAACAAATTCCCTAACAACTTTTATGCGTTTAATGAATAGTATATTAAGTAAATACTTAGCTAAATTTGTAGTCATCTTTATCAACGACATATTAATCTATTCTAAAAATGAACAAGAGCATGAAGAATGCCTAAAAATAATAATGCAAGTGGTAAGTGAAAAATAATTATTTGTTAAGTTTAGCAAGTGTGACTTTATCAAAAGAAGAACTCAATATCTAGGACATGTCATGTCTAAGGATGGGATATCAGTAGATACCGATAAAAGTAAAGCTATCATTGAATGGCATGTTCCCAAGAACATAACTGATATAAGATCGTTTATTGGGATTAATAGATACTACTATAAATTCATTGAAGGATTTTGTAAGATAGCCTACCCTATAACTTCATTACAAAAGAAATGTAAGAAATTTGATTGGCATGAAAAATGTGAAGAGAGTAATAATAAATTAACACACTTATTAACAACAACTCCTATTTTAAAAATTGTCGATCCATTTAAATATTTCGTTATACGTAGAGATGCATGCAAAGAAGGTTTAGGTGGAGTACTAATTCAATAAAATTATGCCATAGCCTATGATTCTAGCAAGCTTAAGGAACACGTGGAGAATTATGTTACTCATGATCTAAAGTTAGCTGTGATCATTCATGCACTTAAAATCTGGTGACACTACCTCATAGGAACGATGTTTTTATTAATGATGTGATAATATAAGTTTAAAATACTTATTCGATCAACATAATGTTAATGCTATACATGCTAGATGGTTATCGTTTTTAAGCAAATATGATTTTGAAATAAAGCATATAGAAAGAAAAGAGAATAAAGTGGAAGATGGTCTAAGTCATCATGCAAATTTGTTGTATGCCATAGCAAGAAGCATATATGAAACAAACTTAGAACATTAAATTAAAAATGCGGAAATTTTGATAAAAAGTATGAGAAATTAATAGAGAAGACCACATAAAACGAAGTAAATAAAGTAAAAACAATTTTTTGTCTAAAAAAAAGGGGTTATTGTTACAAAAAATAAGGTTATATATACCTAATTCAGACGATATGAAATTAATTACTATGGATGAATTACATAAGAGACCTTATTCAAGAGATGCTCGATATTAGAAAATGATTACCATGACAAAAAAAATTCTTTTGGTCTAATATGAAAAAAAAGTAGAAGAATATTTAGCACGATGTATTGAATGTCAAGAGGTAAAGGATTAACAACATCATCCATTTGGATTGTTAGAGCCATTACCTATTCCAAAATTTAAATGGGAAACTATCAATATAGATTTCACAACTCGGTAACCTAAAAATATTAAGAAAACACAATTCAGTCATGGTCGTGGTATATAAACTTAAAAAGGAATCCCCCTTTATTCTAGTAAAGTCTACATATACGGTTATTAATATTGCTGATATTTTTATGAAGGAAATTTTCAGATTGCATGGTGTATCTCAAATAGTAATTTTGGATAGAGATGCGAAATTCACGGGAATTTTTTGGAAGGATTTATTTAAAGGATTAGGAATGAAATTAAATTTTAGCGCTGCATATCATCCTCAAACCGATGGACTAACGGAAAGAGTAAATCAGGTTTTTGAATACATTCTTAGAATGTACAGTAATGGATAATTGAGGTAAGTGGGAAAATTATTTGCAGCTGGTAGAATTTGCATATAACAATCATTTTCGAGCTTCAGTTGGATTAAGTCCAATTGGGTTGTATTTCAATGTAAGTTCATTTGATCTGGAGATTATCTTGATATGTAAACAACTTATTGATTTTTTTTGTATGAACATGAAGTGATAACATATATCTAACTGCACTAAGTTGCTTAAATAATATCTATAAGTTTTAAATTTAAAGTTTTTCTATGGAAATGAATTTCAGTTGGCATTCAAAATTCAAAATGCAAAAACATTTAAAACATGAAGTAAATAGTGAAAAATGTAGGAATTTATGATATAGTTTTAAACAAGGTTTCAATCTATTAGATGTAGAATCATAAAATCTAAAGCATTCAAGTACTAGATAACAAAAAACATATCCAAATAATTTTGTTCAAAATGAATTACAAATTACCACAGTAACAACATCCCTACAAATCCTTGATGCGGGTATGGATGCTCAATCTTAAATGTATTTAAGAAAATAATCTAACATTTGTACACGTCTAATAAACTACTAAGAATCATGGATATTGAATATACTGTAACTAATGTCAATCATAATAAAAACAAAGTAAGAACTTGTCACCATGATGAAATAACAAAATATGGTATAGGGTAAACCTCTTACCTACAGATGCATGACTTGTAATAGCTATATGGCCCTACACGCCTCAAACACAAAATTTAATAGGATTACTCTATTCTGACCTCTAGAAAAGGTAACCATATAACCTCAGAACTCCCACGTTCATCCCAACCTTGACCCGAAACTATTCTTGGTTCTTAATCGGATCCCCCATAGATGGTTGCAACATGCAAGCGAAAACTAGAACTCCTATGGATGAGGTTGCTCGTATCTTGAAGTTTAGGTTCTCTATTCTTTAATTATTCATTTTTTTTTAATTCTTGCCAATCCCCTCTTGTAATAAAAATGATCAGATCCTCAAGCATTCTCTTGGATTTTTCTCTAATAGATATTCTTCTAAAAAAATGTACCCGATTATCTTTAAATAAATCAATATTTTAATACTTCCTTTAAAATAACTCTTAGTTCGATTTTTATGTAATATATATTAATATATGATAACTAGAAACTTTCTATTAGTTCCTACTTGAGTTTAGAAATTAATTCTTTATTTATATATTTCAAAATAACTTATATGTGTGTTTGTGTGTGTGTGTGTGTGTAAACTTTACTCTATTCAATTTATAAAAATTTTATTATCCATGAATTAAATAGCATAATTGTTTATTCAATGCTTCCTTATTTTATATTAATTATTTAGAAAGGCCTCATGTGGAGTTGGCTGGTCAACTAGGATAGGTATCTCTAGATTTCTTTGCATGTCGGATTACCTCGTATTCGTGTTAGTATCTTGCAGTCCTTGATGAGAAATAGATTGAAATTTCAATTTTATCAATTTAAATAAGTATGACAAAGGTTTGGTGTTATTGAGAGTCTCTCCAAATCAACACCCTTAATTACAGTAACCCTAGTTATATTCAAATATTATGCTCAACACTATCAAACATACGCTTTACTAGTGAAATTCTAGAGACGTTTGCTCAACACTAATACTAGGATGCATTTGTATAATACACCTAGGGATATAATGGCCAAATATTCGATGCTCCATAGATTATGATCAACATCAAGTTTGAGTGCTCCAAGAATTATACCCAACACTTCCATTCTTTACTTGCTGGGGTTATCTATGTGCTCTAGATATTACGCTCAACAAATAGACTCATAACCCATGTGCTCTAGATCTTATTCTCAGCACATAATTTCATAACCCATGTGCTCTAGATCTCAGGCTCAACACATTATAGAAATCAATACAGCGATGAATCTTCTACACAATACATCACAAAATAATCATATTAGTATAAATTAGGGCTTGTTCCCAATGACATAATAATAAATCGAGTACATCGAGGTCAATTCCCAATACAACAACAATAGTCCTTTTCCATGAGGGCCTATTCCCAACACATAAAATGATATAAAAATACAATAAAACATATGCGTTGCGGCTTATACATAGTATATCTGTATAACCAACATAACTCATGTGCACTGGGGCATACACCCAATATATAGACATAAACATAGCATCAAAGTAAATCATGTGCAGTGAGGCATGTGACCAATATAGTAAAGGTCAAAATTCGCAATATTACACTATCCAATATTTTTAGATATACAGGTCTAGGAACCAGCTATCAGCCAAATCAAATCCATATCTAAATAATCTTAATTTTATAATCCACTATGGTTGTGTGCAAGTGATCCTGAAATTAATTCACTTATAACCTATGTTACCAAATCATTATGGATCTCCAAATCAAAATACAAGCCTAACAATTTATTAATAAAACTTATCTTAAATCAATAGAGGTCGTAAATCCCTTTTCCCTAACACTCTGAAATGGAGTAACCCTGGAACTCATCTGATTTGCATACTTTAAAATTGAGGCATACCTCGAACTAAAACATCTATCCAAGTGTACAATTGAAGGAGTCATGCCACTATTTACATCCACATGAAACCTTCTAGAATTAGTATAACCACAACTTTATAAATTACAAATGTTCTCATTAAAAGATTTAGGGTTTAGTGATCTCACTTAAGGAAAGAGTAAGGATACTCATGAGAGAAGGTAACCTTGTCGTCACTCATGGTATCCCTTATGCCATCTTTCATCTGCACTTTTTATGAAGGTAGTAAGCTATCTATTAAATTTATTACTAAAACTGTAACGCTACATAGAAGAGATGCAAACCTAAATTATACACATATTTAATAGAAAGTTACCTTTGAATGAGGGATGAGGCCATAATGGAAATTCCAATCTCATTCCAACGTTTGGGTGACCATAATTGATAACTCTGGAGTCTGGCCTCACCTAGAAAAATAGTGAAACAATGTTAATATATATTTACTTAAATTTTGTAGTCAAATGTCAATAACAAGTATATTGACACAGATTCATACCTTCACTAAATGCTCAAACGGACAAGGGTTTTCTCCTCCTATCTCTCCTCTACTTCATTTTCCCTACATAAACAAAACAAAGTTGACTTAGCTTTGATGACATATACGCAAATTCCTTAATGGAATAAAGAGTTAAAGACTACAAATATTAAATTTTTACTAGTTAAACCCTTGTAGGATTAGGAAGATCCTATGCCACTAATCAAAGCAAGCACACCGAGTTCTCCACCTTACTACATGAAAAAAAGGGATGGCTAATACTATGTAGGGGAGAAGTGGCATCCAAGCGAAAATTAACCACCATAAAATACCAATAAAACACCATTGAAATTATTTAAAGTGTAGCATATACATTCAATAAACCAAGCAAGCCATTGTAGGCATTCCAGAAGGAAAACATGATTGCATCCAAGAACCATCATACAGTATGGGGTTTCAGAGTTAAACCTCCAGCAACCGCCAATATAAACAAGTAAAAAACCCTTACAACCATGTAAATGTGCCCATAAAAACATAAAAGATATTTCCATCGGCAAGGACCTGACAAGGTACATATGGACAGCATGGGTCCATTCTCCCCACAAAAAGGATTAGATAAATCCACATATTTCATTATTCCATGTTGCATTGTCAACTTGCAACCAGGTTTTATGACAACAAATTTAAAACCTCCATCCTCACAATATGGTGTCCACCTTGTGAATCGCATGGCCACATGTCAAACCTTGGCATAAATTTTATAACATAGTCATCCCTTGTATTATTGCCCCCCACTCATTGCATGTAAATTTCGCAAAGCTATCACCCTTTTCCAACACCTTATGCAAGTTAAGCTAAGAACCTTAGTATCACACTTTAAAGCATATTTCTTCATACTAAAGTCCAAAATCTAGGATTTAATCCTTGGTAAACATAAAAAATTATTTCATTGAGGTAAAGCATTAAAATCTCACCTTGGCGAGGGCTACAAACCCGATTATCATTTTAGATGGAGTCAACGTTAGACAAACAACAATGTTTTCATCAAACAAATAAGAAGTCCATTTAAATTTATCCATAGACACACGTAAAAATGATCCTACGACAAAGAAATATAATTTGCAACAAACAAGCATATAAATTATAAAAATAATTTATTTACAGCTATGTGAGAGAATGGTATCAATGCACATTTACAACACTTGGCCAAAAAATACCAACACTCAAATTAATATAAACTAGAGAACTAATTATATTGTTATGGTTTGAATGCATTTTCAAATGGGAAGAGAAGAATAACCTTGACTTTGGAGGAATCATGGCGGTATGGTAATGTCTGCTGAAGGAGAATCACATCCTAAAGATATAGAAAACAATAAAGACGGTAATATTCGAGAGGGTGAAATATGGGTGAATCTGAATGAAAGTTGAAATGATAACCCATATGAATTTCTAAAAACAATAAAAGATTTAAAGGCATAATTGAAATGAGTTAAGGAAGATAATGAATGCATTTTAAAAGCACATGAATAATTAAATAAAATTTCTGCTAACTAAGCTATGTAGTAATAAAGAAAAAAAATAAAGGACCCAAATTAAATATGACAAGAACTACACCTTATAAACGTAAGGTAAGAAAACTAGATTTTTCTAATGACGACACTCAATCTTCAAGCGAAGAATCAACTAAACACAGTAGCAAACAATATAAGGATTCGACTGAAAGTAGCAATAGTAATCATCAGAAAAAAAAATGCAAACCATATGATGAGATTATTGTCGAGTTTATAAATATCAAACCTCCAATGTCTAATGGATAAATCAAAAAGGAAGAAGAAGTCGAAGCTTGGATATGTTGGACGAAAAAGTACTTCCCGGTCTATAATTATTCTAATGAACTAAAACCAAAAATGGCAATTTATAGTTTGACAGGAAAGGTCGATATCTAGTGGCAAGTTATAAAAAAATGAAAAGAATTAAAGAACATTATGTAACGTGGAAAAAATTAAATAAATTTTTTAAAAGAAAATATTTATCGGAACAATATTATGAGGGAAATGTATGAATTCTATGAATTACGATTAGTTGCAATGACTATGAACGAGCTTTACAACAATTTTTTAAGTTTATTACGTTATGTACCTTACATTATTGATGGAAAACAAAAAAAAATTGTGTTTTTTTGTTTACCTCTTATGTTTACAGATAGAATCGAATATGATACTTCGAAAATTCTTTAAGAGGCCATGAGAAAATCAAATTTCTGCTATGATCAAAATAAAAACAAACGAGAGAACATACCTAATTGGAAAAATAAAAGAGGTGAAAATTTTGAACAGAAAAAGAAAGGTACTAAGTTTTATAAGAATTTTGAAAATAATTTCTCGAATATAAAGGTGATAAATTTAAAAATTTCAAACAACAGAATACCGCAAAAATAAAGGAAAGGGAAATACCCACTTCTTTTAATAAAAATACTTCACAAAGGGAAGCATTAAAATGCTGGGAATGTGGTGAGCCAGATTACGTTAAATATTGTCCTGTAAGAATGAAAAGTCATAATAGCATGCACACAATTCCTGAATCTACGGCAATGGAAAATATAGGAGAGAGCATGCCCATCATTAGTGCACCATTGGAGAATAGGAAAGTAGATCATCAAACATTTATGCTCGAAATTGATGGTATGTTAAAAGATAAACCCATTTCTATATTGATTGATGTAGGTGCAAGTTTAAGTTATTTATCACAAATAATTATAGAAATGTACACATTACAACAAGATAAATTTCAAAAATCTTGGTTAGTTAAACTTGCTACAAGAACAAAGCGAAAAGTAACTAGCGTTGTGAAAATGTGTGATTTTATTATGAATGATTTTAAAATACATGCTGATTTAAATAGTATACCTCTATGACTTTATGATTTACTGATATGAATGGACTGGTTAGAAAAAAATGAATTTATTTTAAACTGTAGTGATAAAACATTCTCATATTTGGGTGATAAATGTAATACTATTGTTGTACAAGGAATTCCGAGGAAAGATACCATAAAAGAAATTTCAGCCTTACAAACGAAAATGTTTATTCATAAGGGTTACAACGTGTTTGGAGTTTACATAATGAATGATAAAGATAAAAATAATCAACTTAATGTAGAAGGCATATCAATTTTAAAAGACTTTAAAGATATATTTATGACCAATATTCCTGAACTACCTCTAAAAATATATATACATATTACAATTGATTTGGTACCATGGCTAGTAGCAGCATCATAATTACAAGAATATAGCATACCTTATTGAATTAAAATCACAAATAGAGGAATTAATCGATAAAAAATGCATTCAACCTAGTGTTTCCCCTTGGGGATCACTGGTTTTGTTTCTAAAGAAAAAAGATGGCACTTTATAGTTGTGTATAGATTATAGGCAACTAAATAAAATGAACATTAAAAATTGATATCCTCTACCTCGTATTGATGACCTGTTTGATCAATTTTGAGGGGAAACAATCCTTTCAAAAATAGTCTTAAGATCTGGATATCATAAATTATAGATCAAGGATGAGGATATATTTAAGACTAATTTTAGAACCAGAAATAATCATTATTAGTTTGTCGTAATTCCCTTTGGGTTAACAAATTCCCTAGCAACTTTTATGGGTTTAATGAATAGTATATTAAGTAAATACTTAGCTAAATTTGTAGTCATCTTTATCGACGACATATTAATCTATTATAAAAATGAACAAGAGAATGAAGAATGCCTAAAAATAATCATAAGTGTTAAGCGAAAAATAATTATTTGTCAAGTTTAGCAAGTGTGACTTTATCAAAAGAAGAACTCAATATCTAGGACATGTCATGTCTAAGGATGGGATATCAGTAGATCTCGATAAAAGTAAAGCTATCACTCAATGGCATGTTCCCAAGAACATAACTCATCTAAGATCGTTTATAGGGATTAGTAGCTACTACTATAAATTAATTGAAGGATTTTCTAAGATAGCATACCCTATAACTTCATTACAAAAGAAATGTAAGAAATTTGATTGGCATGAAAAATGTGAAGAGTGTAATAATAAATTAACACACTTATTAACAACAACTCCTATTTTAAAAATTGTCGATCCATTTAAATATTTTGTTATATGTACAGATGCATGCAAAGAAGGTTTAGGTGGATTACTAATTCAGTAAAATTATGTCATAGCCTATAATTCTAGCAAGCTTAAGGAAAACGTGGAGAATTATTCTACTCATGATCTAAAGTTAGTTGCGATCATTCATGCACTTGTAATGTGGCGACACTACCTCATAGGAATGATATTTTTATTAATGTGTGATAATATAAGTTTAAAATACTTATTCGATCAACATAATCTTAATGCTATACAAGCTAGATGGTTATCATTTTTAAGAAAATATGATTTTGAAATAAAGCCTATAGAAATAAAAGAGAATAAAGTGGAAGACGCTCTAAGTCATCATGCAAATTTGTTGTATGCCATAGCAAGACGCATATATGAAACAAACTTAGAACATAAAAAAAAATGCGAAATTTTTTGATAAAGAGTATCAGAAATTAATAGAGGAGACCACATAAAATGAAGTAAATAAAGTAAAAACAATTTTTTTGTGTCAATAAAAAAAGGTTATTGTTACGCAAAACAAGGGTATATATATATATAATTCAGAAGATATGAAGTTAATTATTATGGATAAATTACATAAGAGACCTTATTCAGGAGATCCTCGATATTAGAAAATAATTACCATGACAAAAGGATTTCTTTGGGTCTAATATGAAAAAGAAAGTAGAAGAATATTTAGCACGATGTATTGAATGTCAAGAGGTAAAGCATGAACATCATCATCCGTTTGGATTGTAAGATCGATTACCTATTCCAGAATCGAAATGAGAAATTATCAATATAGATTTCACAACTCGGTAACCTCAAAATATTAAACAACGCAATTCAATCATGGTTGTGGTATATAAACTGAGAAAGGAATCCCACTTTTTTCTAGTAAAGTCTACATATAAGGCTATTAATATTGCTGATATTTTTATGAAGGAAATTTTCAGATTGCATGGTGTATCTAAAATAGTAATTTCGGATAGAGATGCGAAATTCACAGGAATTTTTTGCATGCTTTTATTTAAAGTATTAAGAACGCAACTAAATTTTAGCACTGCATATCATCCTCAAATCTATGGACTAACGGAAAGAGTAAATTGGGTTTTTGAATACATGGTTAGAATGTACGTAATGGATAATTGAGGTAAGTGGGAAAATTATTTGCATCTAGTAGAATTTGCATATAACAATCATTTTCAAGCTTCAGTTGGATTAAGTCCATTTGAGATATTGTATGGAAGAAAGTGTAATACTCCAATTTATTGGATTAGTCCCTTTGACAAACTAATGTTAGGACCCAAAATATTGAAATATATGTTACTAGCAGTGATTTGAGCGTCCACAGAGTGGGAACCCTTGTGTGTTTGGTTTTGTTCGTTGGTTTTGCACCAGCATGTGTAGGTATTCTTTCCAGTTACCTAGTTTGTCCATGAGATATATCCTTAGCATGTCCCCTAACACTTGATTCACTCTTCCAGTCTTCCCATCCGCTTGTGAATGATATGTAGTACTAAAATTTAATCGTGTTCCCAAACCTTTGAACAACTCTTTTAAGAGGTTACCTATAAATTTTGTGTCTCTATCTGAGAGTATTACTTTCAGTAGACCATGCAAGCTTAATATATGTTTCATGAAAATATCTGCAATTTTAACAGCTTTATAGGTAGATTTAACATGAATAAAATGAGCAACCTTACTTAATTTATCAACTACAACCATGATGGAATCATGTTATCTAAAATTATTTGGTAGGTCGGTGATGAATTCCATGCTAATTGTTTCCCATTTCCATTCCGGAATGGGTAGTGGCTGCAAAAATCCCGCTGGATGTTGTTGTTCTACCCTAAACTGCTAACATTCAAGACAATAGGCCAACGTTTATGCCACTTATTTCTTCATGTTTTTCTAGAAGAAATATTTTTTTATCATAGTGATCATTTTTCGGTATCTAGGATGCCCTGAATATAGTCTTTTATGTAGTTCATCCATGACTATAAGCTTAATTTTTGTTATGTTTTGTATGTACATGTTTTTATGCAGCAACAGTCCTGGTTTTCTTAGGATGAAATATGTTTTTACTTGATTTTGTTCATTTTTAGCAGTCCTTTCCTTTAAAATTTGATATTCCCTATCAAAATTTTCAGCACTTAAAATCTGATTCTTTGGATCATATTCATAGTTGCTGCTTGCAAACAATAAATTTGCATGACAACTTGGAGTGTCTTCCACTTTATTTTCTTTTCCTTTTATATGTTTGATTTTTAAATAATATTCACTTAAAAAGGATAACTGTTTGGCATATCTTGCATTAAAAATCTATTGGTCAAATAAATAAGAAGAAATTTCCTTCCGATTAAATAATTTCGCCACATTTTTAATGTGTGAATTATAGAAGCAAATTCTAAATCATGTGTTGCATATTTTTTCTTGTGTTCTTTCAATTTCCTCGATTCGTATGCCACAACATAATTTTCTTGTAATAAAACTCCCCCTATCCCTTCATTGCAAGCATCAGTGCATACGACAAAATCATTGAATGTATCATCAAAGTTTAATATTGGGGTGGTATTTAATATGTGTTTTAGTTTGTTAAAGCTTTCCATTCATTTTTTTGTCCATTTGAACTTTTTACCCTTCTTTTGCAAAGACGTTATGGCATAGGGAATCTTAGAAAAACCTTCTATGAACTTCCGGTATTATTCGATAATCCCCATAAATGATCTGATGTCAGATACGTTCTTAAATGATCTAATCCCCATAAAATTTTATTTTGTATAGATCGACTGAGATTCCATCCTTGGATACTATTTGTCCAAGTTATTGAATCTTATCCTTAAAGAAATCACATTTACTAAATTTTGTGTAAAATTGTTGTTCTCTTAGTACTCACAAAACATCCTTAAATGTTCTTCATGTTCTAGTTCATTTTTAGAGTAGATTAGTATGTCTTCAATGAAAACAACCATAGTCTTATCTAGTTATTTTCTTAAGATGTTATTCATTAAACACATGAACGCAACAAGTGCATTTTTCAACCCAAAAGGCATTACAAAAAACTCATAGTGACCATAGTAGGCCCTAAATTTGTAAAGATATCCACATTTGTTATTCGTACTTGATGATAAAGAGATCTTAAGTCTATCTTTGAAAAGATAGTTTCTCCATGAAATTGATCAAATAGATAATCTATCCAGGGAATTGGTGTCGTTTCTTAACAGTCATCTTATTTAATTGTCGATAATCTATGCATAATATTAAAGTCCATTCCTTTTTCACAAACAAGATCGGTGCCCCCCAAGAAGACACACTTTGTCGAATGCACTTTTTTTTCCACTAGTTCTTGTAGTTGCGATTTCAGCTCTGTAATTTCTATTATATTCATTACGTATAGATATTTCGATTTTGGTACTGCTTCGGGTATCGTATTGATCGTGAAGGTAATGTCTCTTTTGGGAGGAAGTCATGGGACTTCTTCCGGAAAGATGGCTTCAAACTCCTTCAAGACTGGTATGCCATTCTAATTTAAGTCTGTTATTGTTTTAATTACAATTCATTATATACACAACAAACACTTTACATCATTTTATTACTAATCTTTTCAGATGTAATGCAGATATTTCTCTGATGTTCACCTTCCTAGGGATCGCTCTTAATTTTATATTTTTTCCATTTTCATTAGTACATGTAAATATTTTATCAAAACAATTTAACACAATTTTATCTTCCTCTAGACAATCCATGCCTATTTATAAACCATAGGGTCCTAACGGAAAAATATTAACATAAACATGTGTAAGGGAATCGTTCATCATGAATTTACAATTTCTAACAATACTAGTAACTTTATGTTTTATACCTGTAAAATACCTCTGTGCTACTTCAGAGCTAAAACCATTTAAGAAAGCTGCAATATAAAAAAATTTAGAAAATATTTTTACCCAAAAATATTTATACAACATTATAACAGCATCATCATGTAAAGGAAAACAAGCATGCACAACATAATAATAATACAAGAGTGAGACAACCATTTTCACGTGGTTCACCTCGTCCACGAGGCTACATCCACCAACCTATTTGTTCTTTTATTTTCTTTATCAAAAAAAAAGTGTGCTTTACAAAAAATCACGGCTCATTCATGGCCGGTTTTATCTTTCCTCTAGGCTCTACGCAGAGAGACACTTCTAAATTCAACAGCCCCCTTTGGGCACATGGTGAACTTAATCATGACATAACTCTTTATAAAAGTCACCCAGCCTGATAAAAATGATCTTTCACGTTTTTATACTCCCACGAGGGATTTTCTTTTCTTTTTAATTTATTTTATCCTGAACCACTTTAGGGGGGGCATTTATTGACTACCGCAAGGGTTCGAATACTGCAATCCCAGTACCCGCCATCATCTCTACATCAATCCGATAAGCACATAAGCCATGTGGAGTATAACTGATAAGGATAGACCAGGGGTATTGAACACGGTTTCATCGCTAATTTGCAATACAAACATAATAGATTTTTCTTTGCCACAAGGTTCAAATCCTAACACACAATAACGCATTTCTTTTTTTAAATAAATTAAACACTTTAAAAGAAGGCAAGGTAAGGTTGTTTACTGGCTTATGGTGACAAGTTCATATATTAAATGACCTGGTGAAACTCAAAAACAGAAGTGTTCTACACAACGCACAGAACAAAAAGGAGGTACTTCTACCTCTGCGCATAGAGCACCTGAAAATTCATCCTTACAGAGACAATACCCTAACAGATCTGAACACCCAGTCCATGATCCAAAGAGTTTACCGGTTCTGGATCAACATTCAATCAAATAATTCCAGGGTTATGGATCAAAATGGAATCGCAGACTGTTTCAACTATATAGGATCGGATCCCACTTTTCCATAATTAAAATAAACAAGATACTATTTAGCATCCTTCAGTCAGACCCAAAGTCTTATCTCTGATCCCATACATTCTATAGGCTGTGGCATAAAAGATAGTAATCAACAAAACAAATGCTATGAAATCACCAAAAAGTTATACCTACGGCAAATTGGGTACCACTAAATCGAGAACTAAAAAAATACTAACAAGCTTTACTGAAAATCAAATCCAAAGCCTAAGTTGGCACAGGCATTAACCTAGATTCGGCATGGACCTTAGCTCTACATAGTGTTCATCAAAATTTAAACTCATTTCTGGGTGCATCATAGAATGATTCAAAGTCGTAGGTTCAACGCATCAGCCACATGAGGCACCCCAAAACATAGATCAAACCCTGGTGGTCAGACTCCCGTCCCATTCTAGGTGAGAGTTTAAACATAAATAAAAACGGGAAAGGAAAATCGTAGGCTTTAGATCCATGTAGGAATTCGTTCAAGGTTTTAGTTATACACCAGAAAATAATGGATCAAAAGCAATGCATAAAAAGACCTTTCTGTATCCCTAGCTATCAATAATTTCTAAGTCGTTAATCAATACAAAACTTGGAATGCAAGTGCATACCATTTTGCTTCGGTGCGGCTAGATCATCCTACCAAAACGAAATACCAAGCTTATTCTCTTCCAAGGATGCGGAAATCCTCGTCCTCACCCAACGCACAGATCCTTCTCTCAAAACGCCGAGGGTATCTTCCCCCAATCAGGAAAAAGTTCATTTTTACAGCAGCTGGGATCGTCCCCCTCCTAAACGTAGCCAGCCACAGCCCACAGATCATAGCCATCCTCCCGTCTTTCTCCCAGGAAACAAAGTTTTCTACCCTACAGAGAAGGAATTGCCGAGATACTTTGTTTTCCCCAAAAATGGAGATAGTAGTTTTTTTCTCCCCCCCTTGACGGTCGATTCACTAAGGGTATTTATAGATAGAGGGGATTGCTGGTAGTGGCCTACGTTCTCTTCCTCTATTAGTGCCGAAGCACACCTCGAATAGCATCCTCAAAAGGTGCTGGCTGCTCAGGACAATTAAAACCTGTTGGTTCAACGTCCCTTAACACAAATCGTGGGTAGTAATTTAGGGCTTTCATAAATCTAATAACCGTTTCCACCATTTTTCCATAATCAAAGGAAATTTAATGATGAGTATGTGATATATGTCGGTGACTAAATATCCTGTAATGGCTCTCTTAAACTCTTCGCTGATACAGAGGACAGAATCCTATTCCATTAATATGGGTATTCAATTTCATAAAGGTTGTCCGTATGTGACGATTGTTCACTATAATGCTCTTTACCACCATTTTATATAATATATTTTCAATTGTACACTATAATGGCCTTTACCCCCATTATATATAATACATTTTTTTTTATGTATGGAACGATTGTTTACTATAATTCCCTTTACCACCATTCCTTCCACCATAAGAGGTGTGATATTATATATAATACCATTATATATAAATATACACATGTGTGGAAATAATTGTCCTCTCATTATATTTAATGTTCTTTCATATTTATTATATATCTCTAATTCTTTGAATTGTTTTCTCAATGGTTCTCTTTTTAACCCGCCCCCAACCCTCTCGTCAAGGTTACTAGGATTGAATATTCTGCTAGGGCATCTTGTGTTGGGTTAAGTTTTTTTTTATCCAAAAGTTAGCCCTTGCTAAGCTGTGTCGTTGCATTTTTATCATCTAAGTATTTTCACTTAGATAGTTAACTTTTAAAATCCACAAGGTGTTGTCTTGGTGGGGCCTTGGCCTTGAGCTCCTCACCGAGACAAGTACAATAATAATGCAAAATTGCAAAATATTCCAGGGCATAGGAGAGGGATATTACATCCTTCCCCTCTAAAAGAAAGAACAACGTCCTCGGTGTTTCTTGTTTCTTCGACAAAACTTTTATTCTTCTCTGGAGTCATCTCATCTTGCTTCGCCTTGCTCGGATCTATTTGATTTTATTTTCTGATCATTGTAGGTTTGTAGGACCTGCATTTTTCCTGTAACATAAAATCAGGTCTACCCAAATTTTCATAGGTAAGAGTCAATTCATTATGAAACATAATTAGCAAGTCAGTTGCAGCATCATAACTACCTTTCAGTCCTTTTCAATAATCCATGTCCAAATCACAATTCAACTTAAACAAAGTCATAGATTCTCTTGCAATCTGGAATTTTCTAATGTTCATGGGTGTCATATTACCCAATTATTTTCCATAATGCAATTGATACATTAACAAAAATATGACTACAAGCATTGAAATCCCATTATATCAATAATGTCAATCAATCAACATATTACCTCATTGGTACTTGATTACGTGCAATGCACATACCTTTTTTCCGCATTGTTCCTTTCTTGGATGTCCTCCACCCCAGCACATCAAGTGCCAACAGTACGCTAAGTACCACTTCAAGCCACCCAACACAAGGACGATACCAACCCTTCGTGTATCTCCTTTGTACTATTCAGGGTGCTTGTCATTATTCTTTCTCTGTATGTTTCTTCATCCCACCCAACACAAGGACGATACCCTGTACCCCTCTTAGCTGTACCTCCTTATGCTCTTCAAGGTGCTTCACCAAGCTGAGGCACTCCGTTCTCGCACACCTCCACAGCGCCTAGAGGTTATTCTCTTCACAGAGTCCCCCAACTCATGTGACAGTCCTCTAATGTGTGCGGAACGAGTCTTAACCACATGTCTTACATCTAGGTGTCCCCAGAATGCATAATGGTCCCTCGCTGGCCCGGGGGAAAACAAGGCAGATTTTAACCACTACCTCCATCACCACTCCCTCTTCTGGTGATAACTTTATACACATGAGATTTAACTCATCATAGTCCTGGAGCTTTAGCCTTTTTCATGGTCATAAATTCCCATGCCTGCAATCACTCTATGGGTGTTAGTTTATCATTATATAAATTCAAAGAACATCAAAACTTTTGCATAATTCATGCTTCATTTTTCATTCATTTGATAAGAGCCTTTTATCACCAGAATTGCCAAGAGGCATTTACAAGAAGCCACAAGATCTTTTCATTTTCTTATGCTAACACCACTAGCAAGAAAACACATAAAACTTGATAATTTTCGACAATGCAATTCCTCATTAACTTCAATTTATTACCACAGAAAAATTCACTCACAGCTGCAATTTTATATATACTACATTTGAACTTTTAAGTGCTTTGTCAATGCCATAAGACCAACATCCAAAACTGTTTACCAATTCTAAAGAAATTAAATTTCCTGCAATAAGCCTCACCACAAGAAGGTCAGGAAATCCCAATCGAAAAGACCAATTAAACAACTATATTAGTTAAACTGTCCCTTCTATAATATCCATAGTTAAAATAATTTTCAACCGCCCAGATGGGCATCCTGCTGATAAATAATCAAAAACAAAACCTGAGATGATGGTGGACATCACCAACTGTAAGACAACTCAATAGTAGAGCTGTCCCCATGAAGTTGGTGTGTGGAAATGCTATTTGGACATTTCCTACAATGCCATCTGCGCAAGAGACCCCAATCGTAGTCCCAATTTCATCCAAATTAATATTGAATGTATTCAACAGCAAGTTGGTTAAGCATATTAATCGAAATGACTAATCAACAAGAAAGTCCCACCGTATATAAATTAGTTTCAATTTCAAAACAGGAAGGAGAATTTCTTTACTGTACATTAAGGAATACAAAAGTCAATGAAACTGGCTCAAAAATTTCCAACCACAAAACCTCTATTACTTGCTTCAATTTCAAGCAACTTTCCAGCCATGCCATATGGTTGGCACGACTAGCAGTTCAACCACCTGTAATATGAACAATTCGGGGAGCCATACTGAACCACTCAAATCAACAAATCAAATTGCACAAAAGAGGCTATATTATCTTCCTATGTAAACAAATAATTCTTATCCAAACCCATAAGCTTTAAGCAGTAGTCATGCCCCAATCTATAAACCACAAGCAGAGGCTATCAAATTATAGATCTGATGTAGCTAATGACATATCCAAACCAAATATAGAGGCAATCTGCAACAATTACCTAAAGATTCGTGAGCAATATCACTGCATCCTATGAAATCTATGAAGACAAACCCATAAAGTTTAGACTTAAATACCTTTTTTTTTATTTTTATAAAATAGGGTTTAAGTATGAATCAAAATCAAAATTTAATTAAATTCAACCAAATGGAAGTCCTCACTGAAATTTTATACGGAAAACATGAATCGGTCAAATTCTGGATTCAATGTTAAGTATCGCCTATCTCAACCAACTTGGGCCATTAAATGTCGGAGTATACTAAGGGCCAAGGAAAATCCAAGGCTGGAGATATTTAATCATATGCAAGGAATAATAAGGTTATAGTAATTCTATAATGATGGTTGTATTTGACAATATTAACCCTCGAAACCATTGCAGTCTTGATAAATGTGTATGTTTTATTTTTAATATGCCGAGGGAGTTTTCTTATGAATATAGCAATCATTTTAAAACAAAACCCATACATAAGCCAATACATTTAGAAAAACTATTTTAAACTACAGGGTTCCACGAGCTGAAAAGGCTAAACCCTTCAAAATCTTAAACGATTAATAAAATAAAGTTAGACTAATAGATACTAAATCAGGTAATCTCGTTTCCATGGTAAATGGCATGTCTCCATGAGGGAAATTGTGTTCTCAAACTTCCCAACGATAAACATGATAGAGCGTATAGTTTGTACTGATGACCAAGGACGTGGAAGAGGCAATTTAGAACTATAGAGGAACCCAAACCAAGGCAGATCCAAGCACATGAAGGTCAACACATACAGGTTTTTTTTTCTTTTTTTTCTTTACCAGGTCGAAATCTGCAATGAAATTTCACTACAGAACGCATGCATGGATTGGGCTTGACCCATATACCAAAAAAAAATAAAAATAAAAAATGATCCAGTATAAAACAAAATCGCGCGTCTTGGATCTATTTAGATATGAATACCTAAACCCTAACACGGGCAAGGAAAATCAATCTGTGCAGTCAGATGCAAGTTGATCCCCAATATAATGTACAGGCGGGTTTATAAATCAAACTATGGAGTTCATTATGTGCACACACAGGATTGGGCATCATCCGTTACTCCATTACCAAAATATTTACGATTCAGATTATTTAGATTTCAGCCAAAGCACATTCACCCAACTTCTCCAATCCAATACATAATCAGATAATGATATTTTCGAAAAAAAATCTCCAGGAAAAATATATAAAAGGCCACATCAAAAAAGAATAATATAGGTCAATCCCATAGACTTTAAAGGAAAGGTTGATAGGATTTAATCCAAAAACGAAGGCATGAAAACTTGAACATACCTTAACTCCATACCACACACCTGGAAATCGAAGGCTCATTCAATGGAAGGAACGCCATACCACACACCTAGAAATCGAAGGCTCATTCAATGGAAGGAAAATAGTTTTCACAAAAGATTTTATATTCAACAAAGCTGATTGTCAACCCTGCAGCCATGGAGGACCGTGAAGCCTCTCATATTCACGGATTCTATTTCTTGCATTTCTAGAAGAAACATCCATCTGCCTTAGCCATCCAGTAAAATGTATTTGTGTAGTTTCATTTGCACCAAGTATGTGCATAGTCTACTAACATTTTCTATAACAAACTGGATATTCCTTTAAACTAGCTGAAAGAGTGAAAAAGAACAATAGTTCTTGATTCAGTGCATAAAGTACCAAAAACGTTAATCAAATGATGTCTCGAATACCTGTATCTAGCAACAAAAATGAAAATGTATAGAAATACATGATAGGCTAGAAGAACTACTCCATTTTATACTTCGAACTAACCCCACTATTAAATCCTCCTCTGGGCAGTAAGAAGAAAGCCATCGCTGAATCCATTGCCATCCGTTGCTATTTTGTTCAGTTTAACTCCCTTTCGGTAAATAACTTATTAAATCCCTTTAATAAATTCATGTTTGCGATGTTGCAAAGAAAAATATACGGTAAAAGTCTGTTCACAATTCCACTTTTCTTTCTGCTCAACTCTGTATAACCAACTCTTATATTTCATGACTTCATTTTTTATTTATTTTTTACTGTTGTTTTCAGCATTGGATACCATAAACACAAAACTACCCAGTAAATAGGTAATCCTAAATATCAATCAGAGAGAAAGAAAATCAACTTTCCATACCAACTCCTACCATGTAGAACCATAAACATGGACGTGCATTATATGAAATGCCGGGGCATAGAAACCAGTTGCATCCAGTGCATACAGTAAATGATATGTAAATGCCAACCCTTCATGGGCAGCATGTATAGTAACTAGCAAGGAATGCCTTATTTTTTATATAAATGGAGCTGAATGAGAAGCATCTTGCCATGATAATCATTTTTCATCCTCTTTCCTTACCTCCTTCGATCCGTTTAGATAACTCAGTCCCGCAGTCGTCATTGCCATGCATCCACAAAATCATTATGCCAGTTAGTCTTAAACATGTTCATGCTCTCCAACTTCATGTTGAGCCCAAATATGCCCGAGTGTTGTCACTCAGGCTCTGATACCATATGTAAAATACCTCTGTGCTACTTCAGAGCTAAAACCATTTAAGAAAGCTGCAATATAAAAAAATTTAGAAAATCTTTTTACCCAAAAATATTTATACAGCATTATAACAGCATCATCATGTAAA
>LPNX010475482.1:150889-178996 GCA_001517045.1 Pseudotsuga menziesii
CTAGAGCGAGGGTTCGAATATTGCAATCCCAGTACCCGCCATCATCTCTACATCAATCCGATAAGAACATAAGCCATGTGGAGTATAACTGATAAGGATAGACTAGGGGTATTGAACACGGTTTCATCGCTAATTTGCAACACAAACATAATAGATTTTTCTTTGCCACAAGGTTCAAATCCTAACACACAATAACGCATTTCTTTTTTTAAATAAATTAAACACTTTAAAAGAAGGCAAGGCAAGGTTGTTTACTGGCTTATGGTGACAAGTTCATATATTAAATGACCTGGTGAAACTCGAAAACAGAAGTGTTCTACACAACGCACAGAACAAAAAGGAGGTACTTCTACCTCTGCGCATAGAGCACCTGAAAATTCATCCTTACAGAGACAATAACCTAACAGATCTGAACACCCAGTCCATGATCCAAAGAGTTTACCGGTTCTGGATCAACATTCAATCAAAGAATTCCAAGGTTATGGATCAAAATGGAATCGCAGACTGTTTCAACTATATAGGATCGGATCCCACTTTTCCAGAATTAAAATAAACAAGATACTATTTAGCATCCTTCAATCAGACCCAAAGTCTTATCTCTGATCCCGTACGTTCTATAGGCTGTGGCATAAAAGATAGTAATCAACAAAACAAACGCTATGAAATCACCAAAAAGTTATACGTACGGCAAATTGGGTACCACTAAATCCAGAACTAAAAAAATACTAACAAGATTTACTGAAAATCAGATCCAAAGCCTAAATTGGCACAGGCATTAACCTAGATTCGGCATGGACCTTAGCTCTACATAGTGTTCATCAAAATTTAAACTCATTTCTGGGTGCATCATAGAATGATTCAAAGTCGTAGGTTCAACGCATCAGCCACATGAGGCACCCCAAAACATAGATCAAACCCTGGTGGTCAGACTCTCGTCCCATTCTAGGTGAGAGTTTAAACATAAATAAAAACGAGAAAGGAAAATCGTAGGCTTTAGATCCATGTAGGAATTCGTTCAAGGTTTTAGTTATACACCAGAAAATAATGGATCAAAAGCAATGCATAAAAAGACCTTTCTGTATCCCTAGCTATCAATAATTTCTAAGTCGTTAATCAATACAAAACTTGGAATGCAAGTGCATACCATTTTGCTTCGGTGCGGCTAGATCATCCTACCAAAACGAAATACCAAGCTTATTCTCTTCCAAGGATGCGGAAATCCTTGTCCTCACCCAACGCACAGATCCTTCTCTCAAAACGCCGAGGGTATCTTCCCCCAATCAGGCAAAAGTTCATTTTTACAGCGGCTGGGATCGTCCCCCTCCTAAACGTAGCCAGGCACAACCCACAGATCGTAGCCATCCTCCCGTCTTTCTCCCAGGAAACAAAGTTTTCTACCCTACAGAGAAGGAATTGCCGAGATACTTTGTTTTCCCCAAAAATGGAGATAGTAGTTTTTTTCTCCCCCCCTTGACGGTCGATTCACTAAGGGTATTTATAGATAGAGGGGATTGCTGGTAGTGGCCTACGTTCTCTTCCTCTATTAGTGCCGAAGCACACCTCGAATAGCCTCCTCAAATGGTGATGGCTGCTCAGGACAATTAAAATCTGTTGGTTCAACGTCCCTTAACACAAATCGTGGGTAGTAATTTAGGGCTTTCATAAATCTAATAACCGTTTCCACCATTTTTCCATAATCAAAGGAAAGTTAATGATGAGTATGTGATATCTGTCGGTGACTAAATATCCTGTAACGGCTCTCTTAAACTCTTCGCTGATACAGAGGACAGAATCCTATTCCATTAATATGGGTATTCAATTTCATAAAGGTTGTCTGTATGTGACGATTGTTCACTATAATGCTCTTTACCACCGTTTTATATAATATATTTTCAATTGTACACTATAATGGCCTTTACCCCCATTATGTATAATACATTTTTTTTTATGTATGGAACGATTGTTTACTATAATGCCCTTTACCACCATTCCTTCCACCATAAGAGGTGTGATATTATATATAATACCATTATATATAAATATACACATGTGTGGAAATAATTGTCCTCCCATTATATTTAATGTTCTTTCATATTTATTATATATCTCTAATTCTTTGAATTGTTTTCTCAATGGTTGTCTTTTTAACCCGCCCCCAACCCTCTCATCAAGATTACTAGGATTGAATATTCTGCTAGGGCGTCTTGTGTTGGGTTAAGTTTTTTTTTATCCAAAATTTAGCCCTTGCTAAGCTGTGTCGTTGCATTTTTATCATCTAAGTATTTTCACTTAGATAGTTATCTTTTAAAAGCCACAAGGTGTTGTCTTGGTGGGGCCTTGGCCTTGAGCTCCTCACCGAGACAAGTACAATAATAATGCAAAATTGCAAAATATTCCAGGGCATAGGAGAGGGATATTACACTACCTATGGCTAACTGCACTAGCCATGACTTGTCAAACTTTTGAGGTACCAATTTGCATAATTAAACTATTCTAGGTGATATATAGCTCATGCTTTCACCTTGATCAATTAAAATAGAGATAGGTTGGTTTCTTATCATACCTTTAATTTTGAACATAGAAGTATGGTGATTTGCCTACCGATTTTCCAACGCACTGCATATTCTGGGCATGCTCCTTTCCATGTCCCCAACTGTAACTGATTCTTCGATAGAATGAACATTAGAATTTGTTTTTCTTACTGGACAATGTTTAAAGTAGTGTGGCTCTCCAAACTCCTCACATTTTAAGGGCTCTTTTTGTGCTTGATTCTTATTAAAGACAATTGAATGTTCTTTTATTGCATAATTTTGGGGTTGAAAGCCTTAGTAGTTATTACCCTTATATCCCCTATAGTTATTTCTTGTGTTTCTATGGAACTTATTCTGCATATTTTTGGGATCAAAATTATTTGGCCATTTTTTTTCCAAGATGGTATACTTTCCCTTTTATTCTTGTCTTGTTCATAACAAACGTTTTCCTTCCTCATCGCTTCCTCTAGCATCTTTGGATTGCCATACTCAATACTTTCTTTGAACATGATGGGAAAACAACTCAGGAACTATTGTATTTTAGTTTTATAATCAATTATATAAGGAACATAACGAAGTAGAATTAAAAACTTACTCCAAAGTTCTTTCATTGTCATTTCTCCTAGCCTTAGTTCATAATTTTTTTTTCTTTTCTTCATAGTACTGTTATGATAAGTACTTTATTTTGAATATTTTTTAAAATGTTTTTTAAATTACATATCTCTCTTTTATCCCTTTAACCTTCATTATGTATTCTCCCGATATATATGCTTTTCTAGACAGATTATACATGGGAATTTTAGCCTTTCATTCATCAAAGTAGTTGTACACTTGAAAGTACTTTTCTATTTCACACAACCAAGCTTCTGCCCCTTCTCCCTTCTCAATTTCCCCATTAAACATGGGTGGCTTAATCTTCTTAAACTCCCTATAGATTTCCTCATAGGGTCTGTATTTATTTTTCTTTTTGTTATCGTCACTACTTTCACTTGACTCTTTTTGTATTCACTGACATTTACCTGACTCTTTAGTGGAATTTTCAGGTTTATAGATGGAAAATTTCATCTTTCTCCCCTTACGCTTGTAAGTTGTAGATTTGAGTATTTTTTGTTCAAACTCAATTTTTTATTATTTTTCATCATTATGAATCTTAGCTAATAGAATAATGCTTAGTTCTTCCTAATCGTTTAGAATTCGCTCATTATCTTCTTCAAATTATCTTAATTCACACCTTAATTCTTTGATAGTTCTTTGTAATTCATATTTATTATCCTAAATGTCATTTAAGTCTACCCAAATTTCTCCATACCTTAAGTTACCCTCTTCGTTATTTAAAAGATGTTCTCGACGACGTTCTTCTTCTATAGACATCTCTGCATCTTCCATGTTTCTTGCAAAATATAGTTGTATTTCTCTTTGACGTTTGTAAGAGAATTTACCAAATAAAATAGAAGTTAGTTTTTTGTTTTCTGTAGTCGTTCTAGTGTTGAGAATATTTAGGCCTAGTGGCATAACCATGCTCCGATACCATTATGTAACATAGCTCAAAAATTCATAATTATAATAAAAAAAATCTTATATAACATATATCTAAAGACACATTATCTAAGTCATTATGAGTAACACTAAATTATTGAACATTGATAGTTTATTGCACATTCTTTGCATTTACTTTCTTGTTCAACCTTTTTGAATCTCATAACCCATTTCTTACAATTATGCTTCGACCTATTTAACTGTTTTAATCAATATTTGTGAAGTGATTGTTATTTTCACAAAGACCCTTCTGCAGTCCGGATTGCCGATTTTGGAACATAATCATATCTTTATAAATTAATCCTCTACAATTGACCTTCCATAATGTGGATTGCGTATCGCGAAACATTTTTTAACTTTTTATAATCTATTCCTCTGCATTTGACCTTTCGTAATGCAAATTGTGGATTGCAGAAGATATTTTTAACTCGTTACCGTGTGCAACTATCCATCCATAATGTGAGTTCCCTTTTAAAAATTTTAAGGTTTAACCTCCCCTAATTCACCTTCCGAAATTAAACTGAATTCTTTCAATTGTTAGTCTGTATTTGTCTATTTTGGGTTTTAAGCATTTAGATAAATTATAGGATGTTATTGCATGATCTTTGTAAGTGATGAGATCTAACACATAAAAGAGTCAAGGCTTTACCATAGGATAATCTTGCACAACTACAAGGCATTCGAGGAAATTTCAACTCAAAATGGGACTCCTAAGGAAAATAATAAAATAATAGTTAAAATAATAAAATAATATTTATTAATTTTGTAGGAATAAAAGAAAAAACTACTTTTTTTGTTCGTATTTTCAACATATATCCCTATTTTTTTACTCAAATTTCAATAGGGAGAGTTTGTTGGATGCGGAATTAAATTTTGCATTCAACGAGTACCCACTTAGCATACTTTTGATCGGCCCCACTAGCCCCAAAACAAAAAATACCTGAAAAAACTTGATGATGATGTCATCATCACATTTTTTCACGTATTTCTTTTTTTGGTGTAGTGGGGTCTGTAAAATGTATGTCAATTGGGGTACTCTTTAGATGTGGAATTTGATTCCACACCCAACAAGCTCTCCCGATCGAAATTTGAGTAAAAACATAAAGAGATATGTCGAAAATATGAACAAAAAAAGTAGTTTTTTTATGATACCTATCCCCAAATTCATATTAAATTTTTTTTTACGACCTATATGGTATTTGAAATTTAAATTAGTTTCATTGGCTAACACATGATGACATGTAATTTGACTTATGGTTGAAAGACCCATTTTGAGTTGAACTTTCCTCTAATGGTGGACTTATGACCTGTAACATACCTCTCGTACCTCAATGCCATTATGTGTGGAAAAGGGGTAAAAATTTTGTTTCGCTGTTACTATGACAAGGGGAAATCATGTTAGTGGTATATTTTACATGGCCTTGCGATGAATCAAGTCCAATTAAAACTTGATAATATATAAATACACGCCTTGTAGAACAATCGTTCTACAACTTACACACTTCCAGCTCAATAGGAACCAAACATGAAATATACAACCAATCTACATCCTTCCTATGGTTTGCATTATTATAATTCTTAAATTCGTAGGCAAGTACCTACCTTTGATTCCATACAATCCTACAACACATGATAACCATGAAATAAAGATCTTATTTTGTAGTTAACACCCATAGGATATTTTCCTACAATTTGTATCATCATATTTCAACACCTTACAGTATCATCTCATGACTAAACAATTTACAACATTATCTTCACCACTTAACAATTTACCGTAACATTTCATGGCTCGACAATTTATAGTATTATTTCATCACTTACAATTCAAAGCATTATTTCATGACCCAACCCTTTATTAGTTTCCACAGTAAATGCAAACATACTATCATTCACAACAGAAGAACGTTATTGTTAAGGTGCCCTCAAAATCACTCCAAGGCATGGACCAAGTCATTCAGGTAACCATGAATTTCCTTTAAAAGTAAAAAAAATGACAAGGTTGCACCACAATGTTATATGTATACAAAACAACACAGATAAAATTAAACATTTTACACAAGAAACCAGATAGACAACACATGTACGTGGTTCACCCCAAACTTAGGGTTACATCCACCAATCCATTGCGTCATGTAATATTATTTTCTAAAAGGGCGAGTTACAATCAACAACCACTGGATTCAATGAGCAATCCTTTCAAAGAGAAACTAGGGTTATACAAAAATAATTATTAATCTTGGCCTTAATGCGACACACATAAGTGGACAAAGTTACTTTTATGTTCAAACTAACTCATGCACATAAACAGAGGTGCAATTTTCTGGATACTATAATCAGAGTTGTATTGCTCCTTATTGCCTTTTAGTAAATAGCCTTAGTGTGGCACATACATCCATATATCTATTTCCAAAATGTTAAGATAGATAGCAGTCTTTATTTGTATGTTCATTATTACAAAGGAAAGTTGCAGACTTTATATGAATATTATTGAGACAGAAAGTAGCCTTATATCTACGATTACTATCATCAACAAGCAACATACTTTATATGAATATTACTGAGAGAATATCAGCCTTTATATGGATTATTATGATTGCCAAACACCGTCTTATATCTATGTTCACTGTCATCGAGACAAAACAACAGTCTTTATAAAATAATAATTAAGACAGTCGCAGTCCTATATCCATGATCCATATCATCCAGACAAGTCGTAGACTTATATGAATAGCTATTAAGACTAAAATGCAGTCTTATCTCTACGATTTATATAAATATTACTGAGACAAAATTAGACTTTATATGGATGATTACCAAACACCGTCTTGTGTCTACCTTCAATCATCAAACAAAACAACAGTCTTTAAAAATTTAATAAATAAGACAGTAATCGAACATTCTCTTATGTCTACCTTCACTACCATCAAAACAAAACAACAGTCTTTAAAAAAATAATAAATATGATAGTAATCAAACGCCGTCTTATGTCTACCTTGGCTGCCATCAAAACAAAATAATAGTCTTTAAAAAAAATAATAAATAAGACATTAATCAAACACTGTCTTATGTCTACCTTGACTGACATCAAAACAGAACAACAGTCTTTAAAAATAATAAATAAGACAGTAATCAAACACCATCTTATGTCTACCTTCATTGCCATCAAAACAAAACAGCAGTCTTTAAAAAAAAAAAAGACAGTAATCAAACACCGTCTTATGTCTACCATCACCGCCATAAAAAAAACAGCAGTCTTTAAAAAATAATAAATAAGACAGTAATCAAACACCATCTTATGTCTACCTTCATTGCCATCAAAACAAATAGCAGTGTTTAAAAAAATAATAAATAAGACAGTATTCAAACACCGTCTTATGTCTACCTTGACTGCCATCAAAACAAAACAACAGTCGTTAAAAAATAATAAATAAGACAGTAATCAAACACCGTCTTATGTTGACCTTGGCTGCCATCAAAACAAAACAACAGTATTTAAAAATAATAATAAATAAGACAGTAATCAACATTGTCTTATGTCTACCTTGACTTCCATCAAAACAAAAAAACAGTCTTTTAAAAAAAATATGAAATAAGACAATAATCAAACACTGTCTTATGTCTACCTTGGCTGCCATCAAAAGAAAACAACAGTCTTTAAAAAAAAAAAAAAAGACAGTTCGCTGTCAAGATGGTTATTTAGCTGTATGCTCACCTATGCACATCCATACATTTGGGAGGTTGGTTCTTAGACCGTCAAGCTCAAGCGTAAAAATGAAGGACCCCCATTCCTGATAGCCCGCAAGCATAGTACCTACTAAAACTAGCGAACCCCCCTATCTTCGAGTTCAATGTAAGGAACCCAAATCTCAAACAATCAATAGTAGGTGGAAGAAAAAGGGGGGCACGCCATGTTCCGGTACTCAGCAAAAACACCCTATTAAAACTAAAATGCACTGGAGGCTTATTTCGTTCTACAGAGAGTAAAGTAAATGTTGCGCTCACCACAAGCCTTGGCAATCCAACTTGGGTCTTAAACACATTCACCCATGTGCAAAAAGGGGCCAGATGAAATGAAGATCTCGTTCTATATAGAAAAAATATACAAAGTGTTCGTTGTAATAACGAGATGGACTAGGTTCGTGCTCTAAATAGGTGTAACCTTAAAACATATAAAAGGCCTATGGAAAAAACACAGCAAATGCTAAACCTTCGATTCGATTTTCTAGGTTAAACAGGTTTAACATTAAAGCATATAAAAGGAATATGGAAAAAAAACAAAGCATATGCTGGACCTTCCATTTGATATGCTCAGGTTCGTGCCCTAAATAGGCATAACTTTAAAGCATAACATAGGTGTATGAAAAAAAAATCATATGCTAGAATAACAAGCTGGACCATCCAATGGAAAGGAGAAACTGAAGTGAAAATAAAATTGCATATACCAGAGATGCCCATGCTTCCAAGTATTTGAGCATTAGATGAGGATTCACCATACTCTATCTATAGTCGGAACAATGTTGCAGGATCTAACTCTCGCCCAGCCATTTCCCAAGCATTAGCTCTCCTCCCCCTCCTTTTCCCCCTTACATACATATATATTACTCACTTATTTCAAAGGGCCATCCTCTTACACTTACCTCGGCCGGGAATGCTAAACAAATCATTTTGCCGTTGCAAATTGTTCGAAGGATTTTAGGATAAGAATTCCCAAGATTATGGTAACCGTTTAGGCCCTAAACTTTGGCCACGGCTATTAGGGTTCAGGGAGGATTTATTTCCCTCATTCAAGCTGAACCTCTCCTTCAATTAAGTCCATATTCAAAGCACGAAAAAAAAGGATCTTAATTAAAAATTCACGCTTTTTAGCTGAAAGCATTAATCCTTCCTTTCCCTATAATAATTATTCCTTCACGTCCTTTTAATAAGAAGATGTGACCTATCATTTTTTTCCTTTTTCTTATGATATATTGATTCATGTCAATAGAGTTAATCCGTCTTCATTATGTCTAAAAATAATTAGTCCATCCCTTAGATTTTATAATAATAATAATTTGTGCCTTCTTCTTATAAAAGGAATTAATGTCTAAAGGACTTAATACTTTATGTCTCTTTTTAGAAGGACTTAATCTATCCTTTTCCTTTAATAAATGGATATTTATTATTATAAATATATGAGCACATATATTTATAATTTTTCCTAACATTTTTCTGATCCGTTAGTGGAATCCGTCCACCATCCTAGTTCTTGTCGCACATATGTTTGTGAGTGCCCTTGCGTTATTAAATTTTTGCCTAACAATTTTTAGCAAGGGACTAGGGCTTTTCACTTACATTTTCCCCTTTTAGTTTGCGTACTGAATAAAAGTATTACAGCTCCCAAACCATTCATTATGTAAACCTAGTGTTTTTCCAGTTGCCTGCCGTCAAGTTGTCCTGATGTTTTATGATTTAGGAAATTAATCACATAACTTTCAGGTTTCTTCTGGTGGGGTCTTGGCCTTGAGCTCCTCACCCAGAAGCCCTCATACAATAACATTCAAAATTGCAATTTGCATAGGGGTATATAGGAGGGACATTACATCCTTCCCCTCTAAAATTAACAC
The DNA here is from genome assembly GCA_001517045.1 of Pseudotsuga menziesii. Taxonomy (NCBI): domain Eukaryota; kingdom Viridiplantae; phylum Streptophyta; class Pinopsida; order Pinales; family Pinaceae; genus Pseudotsuga; species Pseudotsuga menziesii. The sequence goes on from LPNX010475482.1 coordinate 160,563, forward strand.
CGTCCTCGGTGTTCTTTTTCTTCAACAATTTTCATTCCCTTTTTTATTTTTCCTTGCTTTGCTTTGTATTTTCTATCATGATCCTGTAGAATTTTTCCTCAACCTCGCAAGTCAGTATTTTTTCACGACCTGTAGTTTTTTGTAACACAATTTGGGTCTTCGCAAAATTTATTTAGTAAACTTATAATTCAACTTAAAAACATAAGCAAAAGATCCCTGTGCAACACCACGGTTACAATTTATGGAACACTTTCTAGCTTTTTATTGGTATCATAATACCCAATTATTTTCCATAATGCAATTGATTCATCAATAAAAACATGATTACTAGCATTTGGGTGTCGCTTTTATCACATTACACATTAAGCATGTAATAGTCTAATTACTCGAAAATTCGTTTAACGGTTTTACGTTCGTTATGTTTTCCAAACTCCCTTGAGTTTCCTTTTTCATTCTTGTGTGGACTTACAACAATTTCTGAGGTTACTCTCCCTTTTAACCACTAGTTAAAATTTTTCCCCTCAGTCACATCAAACAGCGTCATGTCTTCCAGATGTCTGATTTTTTCCTAGGTTTTTTTGCCACACCATATGCCTAACACCAATGTGCTCACACAACAATCACTCGCCTAACACCATTGTGCTCCCACAGCATATATGCCTAACGCCAATGTGCTCACGTGGAAATCACTTTCCTAACACCATGGTGTTCCCGAGTCATTCAATTTTTTTTTCCTTGTTTATATTCAGTACAAATTTTAACATTGACTATTTGTAACGTACACTCGTTGGTGCTTAACATGACTTTACTGTCATTGTCCCAATTTGTGAATCGGCTACACGGTCAGTCAAAGCATTCATTGATAACCCAAAATTTAAATAATCAAAATTTCATAATTTGCAGTGATTTTAATCGTCATTCACAACTTATATAATCCTTGTAAATCATCTAGAAAAATTACTCCTTACTCTGCCACTTATAAACGCAAGAGGATTTCACACACCGTAGTGCACGTCGATTGCATCAATGGTGATAATCTTGATGAAACCTGCAATGCGAGTATAACATGATCCATGGTTACTCCTTGGTTTATAAGAAAAGAAAAAAAACTTGAAATTTGACAATTTATAATAAGTAAGATATCACCCATACTTTAACCTTATTAATTAAGGCACTGAATTAATAACAGCCAATTCTGGCTGATAGTATTCCTAGCATATCCTGCAATATTAGCACATCACATTGTACAACATTCATCAATTTTTATCGATATCGACTTCTTTAGACGTCCTTACTTGTCTATATTTGGATATTCGCTAGTGAAGGGATATTCCAACTTTGTTCCACATTCATGAGTGGCGATGCTAGGGACAAGAATATTCCAATATCATTAGTAACTCAAAGTAAAACATAATTTCACATCTCAGCTACTTATGTCCTATCGTACAACTTTCCTAGCTTATCTGAATGCGAGCCTTTACATAGGTGCACTCTTTCTACACAACCAATAACATTAGGTACAACACACCATGCTTTTACCTTAGCTGAGTTGTAGGCCAAGTCCATAAGCGATCTGGTTCCCTTTTGAAGAAACACTGTAAGGAATGTTGTCGTTCTTGTGAAAATCTAGAAGAGATAAATAATGCCATAGAATAGCTGCATAACCCAATTTACATTTAAGGGATACATTATAACAGTGGTGTTATTGTAACTAACTTGAATTCTCTTCCCAACTACTCTGAAGATCAAGTCCTACCCTTACTTAGCATCCATCTAGTATGCTAAGGATATTCATCATTCACAAGTTAACCAACAACTTCTGATCATGAAGTTAACAGCTATTGTTATACTCAGTTTTAGAAAACAAATTCGCTTCTCTCATCATTCACTTATTATGTGCAACCACAAACCATTTCTAGGTTTATTAGTTCACAATAGCGAGACTAGATTAATAAATATCAAAACATAATTCTTCCTTATGACATATGCAATCGTAGTTGTTTTGACTAGCATGTTCCCATACGATTAAATGAAATCTTCTCTTCCCGGTTGACATGAAAGAGGTGTTTCACATTAAATACATTTTATTTAATGTCAGTATTGGTAGTTTTAATACTTCTAACTTTTATTTGATACAATTTGTATTTGTGCAATCTTGACCATATAATATAAGTTGTTAGCATATCTACTTATTGTAGCGTCACTTACCTTTGCTTAAACCCTTTTACTATAGTTGTGGCAAATCTTGTAGAGTGTCTCCTAAATGGTCAGCTTATTAAGTTCTCTTTAACCACTACCTTGCTATCATCAAGGGATGTCTACCTAAGCCCTCTAGACCTAAGTGCCTACATTATACATCCAACATAACTTGATACTCTAGTATTAATGCATATATAGACCATCTCAAACATTCTATAACTAAATTTCTTTAGACTAATCATTCTCAAAATGATATAGTTACTATATTGAGAAATTTTCCAAGACCTTTTTAGAGTATATTCTCCACATATCAAATTATCGAAGCTATGTTTTCCAAAAATTCAATATGATTAATCAAATGTTATCGTCTTGGTAATCTTCATAATAAACAAGGAATCATACAGACTCCACTTGTTACTTTTTCCACTGAGGATTTCATCTTTTGCTGATCCCCATGTGATGTTGCTTCTTGTAACCCTGTGCACCTGCATTATTTGCTCAAGAATTCTTGCCCAAAATATGTTGCGTCATATTTTCATAAAACAATTATATAATAAGTTCCTATTTGAATGCAACAAAATATACTTGTGTATCATATCAAGGATCTACTTCCTCTTCAATATCCTTTCTTGATGTGTTAATATTATGCACTTAGTCTTACTTAAAATAATTTCAACTTGTACCTTACTCATTAATACGTATGTAAAACAACATAAGTCTATCTTGCATAGATATGTTGCATCCGACCTAAATACTATCTTCATTTTCCCATTCACCAATCAAACGGAGAACCTTTCATGTATTTCAGTTCATACAACTAACTCCATGCATTCAACATAATTTTAAGGAAACCCATGCAAACTAGTTCAGTTCAATGATATTAACATTAAATAATATTTCTTCATACAAATAAGTAATTATAATATCTCATATACAAATCATATAGTTCACAACATACATGTATGTCGATGAGTCCATTAGGTCCAAGCGTTGTAAACTTTGCTCTGATACCACTTGTAACATACCTCTCGTACCTCAATGTCGTTATGTGTGGAAAAGGGGTAAATTTTTTGTTTCGTTGTTACTATGAAAAGAGCCAATCATGTTAGTGGTATATTTTACATGGCCTTTGCGATGAAGCAAGTCTAATTAAAACTTGATAATAACAAAATAAATGCCTTGTAGAACAATCGTTCTACAACTTACACCCTTCCAACTCAATAGGAACCAAACATGAAATATACAACCAATCTACATCCTTCCTATGGCTTGCATTATTATAATTCTTAAAGTCGCACGCGAGTACCTACCTTTGATACCATCCAACCCTACAACACACCATAACCATGAAATGAAGATCTTATTTTGTAGTTAACACCCATAGGATATTTTCCTACAATTTGTAACATCATATTTCAACACCTTAGAGTATCATCTCATGACTAAACAATTTACAACATTATCTTCACCACTTAACAATTTACCGTAACATTTCATGGCTCGACAATTTACAGTATTATTTCATCACTTACAATTCACAGCATTATTCCATGACGCAACCCTGTATTAGTTTCCACAGTAAATGCAAATATACTATCATTCACAATAGAAGAAATTTATTGTTAAGGTGCCCTCAAAATCACTCCACGGCATGGACCAAGTCGTTCAGGTAAACATGACTTTCCTTTAAAAGTAAAAAAAATTACAAGGTTGCACCACAATGTTATATGTATACAAAACAACATAGATAAAATTAAACACTTTACACAAGAAACTAGATAGACAGCACATGTACGTGGTTCACCCCAAACTCGGGGTTACATCCACCAATCTGTTGTGTCATGTAATATTATTTTCCAAAAGGGTGAGTTACAATCAGCAACAACTTTGTTGTCTGCACATCTTTGGTTTACAATTCAAGTACTCCTCAAAGAGTAATTTCATTATCCCAACCACTAGATTCAATGAGCAATCCTTTCAATGAGAAACTAGGGTTATACAAAAATATGATTAATCTTGGCCTTAATGCGACATACCCAAGTGGAAAAAGTTACTTTTATGTTCAAACTAACTCATCCACGTAAACGAAGGTGCAATTTTCTGGATACTATAATCAGAGTCGTATTGCTCCTTATTGCCTTTTAGTAAACAGCCTTAGTGTGGCACATACATCCATATATCTATTTTCAAAACATTAAGATAGATAGCAGTCTTTATTTCTATGTTCATTATTACCAAGGCAAGTCGCAGAATTTATATGAATATTATTGAGACATAAAGTAGCCTTATATCTACGATCACTATCATCAACAAGCCACAGACTCTATATGAATATTACTGAGACAATATCAGCCTTTATATGGATTATTATGATTACCAAACACTGTCTTATATCTATGTTCACTGTCATCAAGACAAAACAACAGTCTTTATAAAATAATAATTAAGGCAGTCACAGTCTTATATCCATGAACCATATCATCGAGACAAGTCGGAGACTTATATGAATAGCTATTAAGACTAAAATGCAATCTTCTCTCTATGATTTATATCATCAACAAGCCGTAGACTTTATATAAATATTACTGAGACAAAATTAGACTTTATATGGATGATTACCAAACATTGTCTTGTGTCTACCTTCACTCATCAAACAAAACATCAGTCTTCAAAAAATTAATAAATAAGACAGTAATCAAACACCGTCTTATGTCTACCTTCACTGCCATCAAAACAAAACAACTGTCTTTAAAAAAATAATAAATAAGATAGTAATCAAACATCGTCCTATGTCTACCTTGGCTGCCATCAAAACAAAATAACAGTCTTTAAAAAAAAAAAAGACAGTAATCAAACACCATCTTATGTCTACCTTGACTGCCATCAAAACAAAACAACAGTCTTTAAAAATAATAAATAAGACAGTAATCAAACACCGTCTTATGTCTACCTTCATTGCCATCAAAACAAAACAACAGTCTTTAAAAAAAAAAAGAAGATAGTAATCAAACACCGTCTTATGTCTACCATCACCGCCATAAAAAAAACAACAGTCTTTAAAAAATAATAAATAAGACAGCAATCAAACACCGTCTTATGTCTACCTTCACTGCCATCAAAATAAAACAACAGTCTTTAAAAAAATAATAAATAATATAGTAATAAAACACCCTCTTATGTCTACCTTGACTGCCATCAAAACAAAATAACAGTCTTTAAAAAATAATAAATAAGACAGTAATCAAACATCGTCTTATGTCTACCTTGGCTGCCATCAAAGCAAAACAACTGTCTTTAAAAAGAATAATAAATAATATAGTAATCAAACACCGTCTTATGTCTACCTTGATTGCCATAAAAAAAAAAACATCAGTCTTTGAAAAAAAAAATAAGACAGTAATCAAACACTGTCTTATGTCTACCTTGGCTGCCATCAAAACAAAACAATAGTCTTTAAAAAAAAAAATTTAAGATAGTTCGCTATCGAGATGGTTATTTAGGTCTATGCTCACTTATGCACAGCGAGACATTTGGGAGGTTGGTTCTTAGACCATCAAGCTCAAGCATAAAGACAAAGGACCCGAATTCCTGACAGCCTGCAAGCACAGTACCTACTAAAACTAGCGAACCCTCCTATCTTCGAGTTCAATGTAAGGAACCCAAATCCCAAACAATCGACAATAGGTCAGAGAAAAAGGGGGGCACGCCATGTTTCAGTACTCAGCAAAAACACCCTATTAAAACTAAAATGCACTCGAGGCTTATTTCGTTCTGCAGAGCGTAAAGTGAAAGTTGCGCTCACCACAAGCATTGGCAATCGAGCTTGGGTCTTAAACACATTCACCCATGTGTAAAAAGGGGCCAGATGAAATCAAGATCTCATTCTATATTGGAAAAATATACAAAGTGTTCGCTGCAATAACGAGCTAGACTAGGTTTGTGCTCTAAATAGGTGTAACCTTAAAACATATAAAAGGCCTATGGAAAAAACACAGCAAATGCTGAACCTTCCATTCGATTTGCTAGGTTAAAGAGGTTTAACATTAAAGCATATAAAAGGCGTATGGAAAAAAAACAAAGCATATGCTGGACCTTCCATTTGATATGCTGGGGTTCGTGCCCTAAATAGGCATAACTTTAAAGCATAACATAGGTGTATGAAATACAAATCATATGATGGACTAACAAGCTGGACCATCCAATGGAAATAAGAAACTGAAGTGAAAATCAAATTGCATATACCAAAGATGCCCACCCTTTCGAGTATTCGAGCATTAGATGAGGATTTGCCATACTCTATCTATAGTCGGACAATGCTACAGGATCTAACTCTCGCCCAGCCATTTCCCAAGCAGTAGCTCTCCCCCCTCTCCTTTTCCCCCTTACATACATATATATTACTCACTTATTTCAAAGGGCCATCCTCTTCCACGATTGCTAAACAAAGCATCGAGGATTTTAGGCTCAGAATTCCCAAGATTATGGAGACCATTTCGGCCCTAAACTTTGGCCACGACTGTCACGGTTCAAGGAGGATTTATTTCCCTCATTCAAGCTAAACCTCCCCTTCAATTAAGCCCAGATTTAAAGCACAAAAAAAGGATCTTAATTAAAAATTCACGCTTTTTAGCTCAAAGCATTAATTCTTCCTTTCCCTATAATAATTATTCCTTCACGTCCTTTTAATAAGAAGATGTGACCTATCATTGTTTTTCTTTTTCTTATGATATATTGATTGATGTCAATAGAGTTAATCCGTCTTCATTATGTCTAAAAAGAATTAGTCTATCCCTTAGATTTTATAATAATAATAATTTATGTCTTCTTCTTATAAAAGGAATTAATGTCTAAAGGACTTAATACTTTATGTCTCTTTTTATAAGGATTTAATCTATCATTTTCCTTTAATAAATGGATATTTATTATTATAAATATATGAGCACATATATTTATAATTTTCCTAACCTTTTTTTGATCCTTTAGTGGAATCCGTTCACCATCCTAGTTCTTGTCACACATATGTTTGTGAGTGCCCTTGCATTATTAAATTTTTGCCTAACAATTTTTAGCACAGGACTAGGGCTTTTCACTTACGTTTTCCCCTTTCAGGTTGCGTACTGAAGAAACGTATTATGGCTCCGAAACCATTCATTATGCAAACCTAGTGATTTTCCAGTTGCCTCCGTTAAGTTGTCCTGATGTTTTATGATTTAGGAAATTAATCACCTAACTTTCATGTTTCTTCTCGTGGGGCCTTGGCCTTGAGCTCCTCACGCAAAAGTCCTCATACAATAACATTCAAAATTGCAATTTCCATAGGGGTAGATAGGAGGGACATTACATGACCCTACCATTGTAGTGTTGCTTATGTTTCAACAACTTGACCCTTAAGGTCTTAGATATCTTGAGGTAAAACAAGATTTAACATATTAATGTTCCTCATGTTCTGAATAGTTGTATGATCCATAATTCTCATTATAAAGATTGATGAGATCTGTAAGAGATCTTGAAGAGAACAATAATGGAGGTAATGTATAGCTACTTGGATATACAAAAGAGATCTTTAATTTGTAGTTATATTCATTACATATCTTGGAAGGGATTTGATCTTGTGACATTTACGTTGCTATTCAATGTGTGGAGACATGCGTTGGTTTAATATGGGGTTTGTAAAATCAACAAAGATGAAGGTTATCTATTTCCCTACAATCTTTTCTTTCCTTTAGTCATGATTTAATAATCATATATCTATGCAACACTAAGTTGATTAGGGGAGCTGTATAGTCTAAATAATATATTTTGTGTAAGAAATTTATGAGAGTGTCATTCCTATATACACTTTATTCGCTTACTTGGAATATGCAGATCTATACTATAACTAGAGACCATAGATTGAGTCGACACTTCACTTCCGAAATTGCATATTGCAATAAATTTACGAAAATAATGCATATAGGATATTTACAGTGTGATATAGAATTATACAATGCATATTAGAAATAAATTATTTCATTTCATTAGGTACAACTATAACAATAATAAGTTACTTGAAAACAAAGTTAGAATTTATATTAACCCTACTCTAGATCTAGGATTTAATCATATTCTACAACAATTAAGACTATAAACTATAAGCCTCACACGAGCGCTAGAAAAACAAAAGTGGAGAAGTTGGTTCTCCAAACGAGCTCCCAAAGCAGCCAAGCTAATTGCTCTAGAACCCCCAAGCGTGCTTGTTGAACCACACGAGAAAAATGTTTCAATGCATCATATAGTGCATTTCAAAGATGTTAATCCCCGTCCAATGCTAGCCTCATATTACTCAAAGACATACTAATATATAGTATTTTTCCTAGGACTTGGTTATTTACGAGCCTCCCCCTCTTTAGCACTCACAAGGAGTTACAACCTTATTTTTGGGGATGATGTCTCTTGGATCTTGTTTCGAGTCACTAGTTTGTCTTTTTCCTTCTTATAGGTGGCCAAACACTCTTCAACATCTATCTTCACTTTTGTCTCCTTTACCATACTTTATTAAATAGAAATGTTTTTATTAGAAAATATTTTATTATTTTGTGTCAAAAATAATTAAATAATAATTAAAGTATTTTTTAACACTATTGATATTGATATAATATTAACAATAATAACTTTTTCTACTTGAAAATATGGTCATATTAGTGTTATATTAATAATAATAACATTTATTAATTTAAGATCATTAGTTTTATTGAGATTAATAAATATAACCTTATTTTTATATTAACAATATTAAATTTTATTGAATTTAACTAATAACCATATTTATTAATAATATGTTTTATATAAACCTAAAGTAATATATAAACCATAACCACATTAAAAAAACTGGCTTATATAATTCTTAAACATACATGACTTTCTAGTCTTAACACTCTCTACTAACCCTAGTATAAATTTCCAAAGCCCCTGAGCTGATCATTGACGTCATTCATCATATTGGACATACAAAATGTGAAGTACCTAGATGTGATGGCACAGAGTTCGAGTTCGCCGCGCGGGATTTGCTGAGAGCTTTCACCCAGCGCACAGAAGCCTGATCATGGCCCCATGCGTGGCCAGGGCCAGAGGATTGCTTAATGATCAGAATTTAACAACATCTATAAATTCGTGTTTAGTCATCTGTAGTCTACGACCAAAAAGTTTAGTTTAAATAAGGCCATTTAACCATAATTAAATAGATGGAATGCTGCCATGTAGCATCCGTTTTCCAATTCCTTGCACCGCTTGCCGTTTCAGTGGCTTCACGGAGCGGAAGAGTCGCACCAAGTTTTTAATAATAGTGCATATGAAACGATTAGGTTTTAACCACGGTTTCTATTAATTTCGTCTCCCAAAACCCTTTAATACTGGTAGCTAGGAGATATCAATCTTTGGAAACCAACACTCCAGGCAGTGCGATTATCGTTTGTCTCTGGCATCGGGATAACACCAGAATTTAGACTTACAAGATCGTATCTCAACAGGACCTGTGCGAGAGGATTTGAAGTCATTATTTAGATTATGTCTTTCCGGAATTAGGATACACCATATATGTGAGTGGGAAAAGATTGTATCCCAACGATTCAATTCTCTGCCAGACGATTTGAAGTGGAGGGAAGTAGAAAAGCCTTACCTCACAATTGTATCTATCCCGTGGAGATATTCTTGCTATTTCAGCCTGTAACTCGGTGGTCTAGGTAATACATTACATATCAATCTCTTTAATAGTCAATATTTCACTCTTTCCAGTTAACATATTTTGCTTGCACTTAGTTTCCAGGCCATACACAGCTCCCCAATCCTCCCTTCGAGCTTTTCTTGTTGTATGCCCCTCCATCCTGTCATTACAGGTCATCTTGAAGATCATTGATATGCCTTTTGCAAGGTTACCCATATATTTTGGCTTTAACTGTCAGGGGATTTATCAGCCTGAATGTGATGTGAGAATGGATTAGGTTTTAGGTTTTTTCTGAATGGGGGTTTCTTTGTATGGTGATCAATAGAAGTCAACTGGTAATTGGTAACTGAAAGGAAAGACCTGGAACCTTTTACATGAATAAACAGAACATAGGTTGAAAAAGTGTAGAATGTTCATAATTTTACTTTGTGAATTCATAGATAATTTTAACCACATTTAAATTTTTAGAACTCCTATGTTGATTGATAATATATTTATACTTTTTGAATTGAATTTGAAAGTGAATGAATGTGGTGATATCGAAGTGTTATTTATTTTATTTTATTTATATATGTAGTTAATATTATAGAAATTTTNAATATATAATTTATATAATTTTATAATCTCAAAACAAATCCTATTTAATAAATAAAAAAACTAATATGAAAAAACAAAAACAAATTGTTACAATTAACTATCTTTTAACTGACTTTTTTTAAATCTTAATCAAAATGCATTTAACAATATACTACAACTATGAAATCAATCCTCTGCTATACAATTGTTACACTTGTTATTGTTGTGGATCCCATCAGGTAAGTCCTAACCCAGATAATACCTAAATGCATATAGGCATAATTAACATAATATTTGTTTCCTTGAGGGGCATTTTAAGTTCTATAATTCATTATGCATTAAAACAGGATTATAAACACTTCAAAATTTAGATTTTGGAAAATGAAATAGCAGGAATCCAAAAAAAAATCAACAAAAAAATCTAAAACATCTAACAAATAAAGTACTCCCTAATTAATTAATTTAAAAACAATTAAAGAATGCCAATACTTAATTTAAGGGTAACTTAAATATAAATATATATTATTATTTTTAGTTAAAAACTATATATATATACATCCATTATACATTGTGAATGGAGAACCCTCTAAATCACGAACCAATATATGGAAAGTGATATACCGTGATGTTTTTGTGGTATTCTCCATCCGCCATTGATACAGTTGTGCCATTTATTTATTTATTAGTTTTAAGCAATATAGAGATTCTGTTTACTGAATTTGTTGTTTTTATTTTATACGAGAAACTTAAACATATTTTGTGATGCCATCTTCTCGAACGATTGATACTGGCTGATATCATTGATACTGTTTTGTGATACTGGCTGAGATCATTGATAGTGTTTTGATGCGAACTATATATGATTGGAGCCTTCCTGATGGAAATGTGTGGAGCCTGCAAATAGTATGGACTGACAGATTCTATGATTCTCGACGGACAGTGCAGCTCATGGAGATCGATCCCCCTTCAATAAAATTGAAGATTGAACTGTTTCGTCTTCACCCTCACTTAAGAGATCAATATATTGTCCTCCATAAGAGCTATCCGCTGGCTGCTTCCATCTCAGCCCTGGAATCTTCCAAGAGCATTATTACTTGAGAAGAGCTTGTGGGTAAACATCAAGGTGACACACTGACAGTGGAGGATTGGGTGAGCATTTAATTGATTTATTTTAGTTATGTTTTTTTTTAAATCTAAAGAGTGAAAATATACACTAAGTTCTTGAGGTTAACCTAAAACTTAAAATTCCACGTTGTTTGGTAGTAATGAGTCTTTACATATATCTATATATGATTTATTTTTTATGGTGTTTTTTTCAATGAAAATAATTTTTTTTCTTTGTATCTTTGATTTATTGTTGTTGTTTTACATAAAAATTCTAATTAAATTAACCTAAAAAACTAAAAGTATTTAAATTAATTCAAAATTCTTTTGTACATTAATAATATATTTTTACTTTAAAAACATCTTCTAAATTCCAACCCTCGAGTCTCAGCTACATTACAAAGATTAAATGGAGACTTCTAAAAAGTCATAAATCTGTTTGAATCTAAATGGTTGGAAATGTGGAGTAAACATATTTTTTCCTTTTGTTTTTGAACTGCTACAGGTTTAAACGTGTTTATTTTAACCAACTTAATTTTGATGGGATTTTACTTTGAGAGACTTTACTTGAATAGGATTTCTATCCTTTATTTCTTATTTAGCCTTTTTTTGGAAGTTTCAAATTCATAATAAAAATTGTATATTAATACATAAATATAAATATATCAAACATGTTGACTTGCAAAACAAAAACAAAGCTAAATAAATATGATGAACACTAAACTTGAAGTGATGAATTAAACTATAATTAAATAAATATAATAAAACATAAACTCCATACCAACTTAAATATGATGTGACTTAACTCCATACTGTCATATAGCGACTGACCAAACTATACTTCTATAGACTCTCACTAACCCTACTCAGATTTAAGATCTAATAGACAGATGCTCCTAATTAGTTTCTCCAACAATCAATATATGCGAAAAAAACAACAAATATAGATCTTACCGTGTCGTACTCTCCTCTCAAACCCAACACTAACAAAACTTCGTATACACTTGCTGGTAAGAACACTGTTGGCAGATGAGAAAAGTCAGAGAATGAGACATTCAGGTAGAGCTATTTACATTGAAGTCGATAGTAATGCCATTCACGGATGCAATGCCTATGACAAATATGGTTACAACGCAATTGATTTGCAGGCTCACGAATGAAAAGCATATCATGGCAAATTGAACATTACAATCCGTCACCGTCACCGTCATCTTTACGGACGATATCTTCGGAAATAATAACGCTCTCGGAAGATTCAACAGCTGAAATGGCAGATGCTGTCGGAAACGTTTCATGGAGGGAAATATATTGATCGCTCAAATGACGGTGAAGATGAAAGAGTTCAAGCCTCATTTTAAGGGAAGAGGAATCCACCCCCACTAGCTGCACCATCCGTCTAGAATGTGAGAATATGCCACTCCATACTACTTGTTGGCTAAGCACATTTCCGTCCGGGCGGCTCCAATGAATCAAAGTTCGCAACAAAATGAGATCATTATTTTCAGTCATTGCAATCTTGATGTCCTTCTCTAATCTTCATGTCGTTTTTAGAGAAGCTAAGGTGAGTTCTCTTCGTGTAGATTACCATCATTCACTAGCTCAATAATTTACTCAGAAATATTCTATTGTTTGAATGGTCGTGGTAAGCCCATATGCAAGGGCCCTTAGCCATATCATTTGGGGATTCTCTCTTTAGATTGTAAGGGATTTGGGGGTTCGACAATGCCACGGTCTGTGGATGAAGTGAATCTCAGACATTTCGTGGGGTTTGGGGGTTCTTTATGAGCATATTCAAGTAATTGTTTAGAAAGTAAACTTAATCAATAATGTGGTGAATTTTATTGTTTAAATAAGAAATTATATTTGGATTTTCATGGTTGAATGTTGTTCTATGTATTGTTACTCTAGTGCAATGTCTCCAAAAATTGAAAAATAAAATAAAATTATTAAGCTAGTAAAAACTAATTATGTGGAATATTATTTAACTTGCCTGAATATAATGTACACGAAATGTATTATTGTTTAGTGGTAAGTTGTTCCTAAGTTAGCCCCAAGGGTTAGCTCAATTGGTAAGACGTGCACATACTCTCTTGGTACTCGGAGAGGTCATGGGTTCGAGCCTTGAGTCCTTTGGGGTTAGGCCTTGAGCGAGGATGGCCGGCGGTTTACCACCTCTACCATCCACAAATGTGGAGAAGTATTGTTGCATTTCCGTGGATGTTTCCATCTGAAAACAAAATTGTTCCTAAGTTCTATCATCTTACTTTCAGTTATGTTTATTACTATATTTTATTTAAATTGTCATAATGCTGATTACTACATTATTCTTATGGTTATACATTGTTGTGTATGTGTTGTTACTTGATTATATGTTTCGTTAATTTCATAAGATGTTTACTTATTGTTTACATGAGTCTAACTTATCTTTGTCCTTAGAAACAAAGTGGTAAGAGAGGCCGGACTAGTTCTCCCATGTGACTACCTCAGAGGCAAAGTGTCTACTTGTTTAGTAGACTTACTTAGTTTTGTTTGAACTAAGGCATCTCTTTTGTTTCATATGCAATTATACTTAGTGACTGAGACATGTTATGGAGTGGTGAATGTTTTGATCCTTAACACATCTACTCGTTGTTATTACGGTTTCTTATACACTCAGATTGATAGCAAGGTAATTACTATGTTTATTATTTATATAAGAGAGACATATTACCAATGTGATACCTATTATTCATTATGTATTTACAGATCCATTAGTCATTTATATTTCATGTTTATTACATAAATAGTATTAACATGTATTTGTAGTGTTCTTGGAAGGTTTTATAACTTGGGTTTAAACCCAATTCTTAATTTTATTCTTAAGAGTATTACCATGGAATATTTTATATGCCATCCTTTCTGAGCTTAACGCTTAGAGAAAATAGATACGCAATGGTTTAAGACTTAAGCCTATGGTTATATGATACATATGATAATTATGCATAATATTTGACTTACAGTTGGCGCATATATTACGTGTTCTAAAAATTATAAGTTGGGGTCTTAACACTATGCAATGGGGAAGGTGGAAAACTATGCTCGATAGTTTACTAACTATAGAGATGTGGGTTTTGGGTTGATATTGGACACTAGGATGGCGCCATAAATTTTACTTGGGGTTTGGGGCAGCCCAAGCTTAGGGCTTGGCTCCACTAAAGACTTAGCCTTTTTCTTGGCTTGTTGTTCGTTTGGTCTTCGCTTTGCGCAGTGGATGGAGGCGACTTCCAGGTTGACAGAGGTAAGACTTCGTTGGGTTTTAATAGCCTTGTGGTTTGTTTTTTTTCTTATATTGGCCTTCATACTTCTCATCCTTCGTTTGATTGGTGGTGGTAGGCGACACGGTTGGTGTGGAGCATCATGGCTAAACTATTCGCAATAGGTTCATGGGTGATGCCATAAGGTGCATGATAATCCTGTTAAACAAGCCTACGCTTGTCACCTCTCGGCCTTATGGGTAGGACTCAGTTTCATCTCGTTGCTTGTTTGAGGTTTTTACCATGGGGTTTTTTGTTTTTCCTTCGGCCCTCGGTTTACAAAGTTTGGGTTTGTAATTAAATGATACTATGGGTAATACAAAGGGGGATTTGGTACAATTCAACCCGCTCTCCTTTTAAATGGTAAATCGTGTTTAGTTTATGGATTTAAAGCCAAGGTAGCACCATTGCTTGCAATGGTGCCATCGACATTGGACAACTCTGCAAACTCGATTTAATACTTTAATGGTTACTGTGTAAATGAATTTATACTGCATTTTTTAATATTGCGTTGTCCTTATTTATACTTGGGATTTATGTGGCATTCGCATCTCTCGTTGGCATGTGTATAAATGCTTTCATTTATAAACTTAGGTGTATATTTACGAAAGCATATAGTTTAGGCCATGTCGTGAATGTCATGACCACTCTCCATGGCAGTTGTGATAGTTCGGATGATTGCATAAATTAGTGTGTTAAATATTAATGTGTAATGTGGAATGTAAAGAGCGATGGGTGTAAACCCTCAATGGCTATCGTTGCTCTAGGTTGATTTAGTTGACAGGTCATATGATATTGCAGCGTTTGATTTAGAGGACTGTGTATTTATTTAATGTGGCCGAGGACCATGGATGATTTTATGGAACCAAACTTATTTAAATGTGTATAAATGTTGGTGAATATTAGCAATTCTTTAAAAGGCAACTATAAAATGATTAGCGATATTTAAAAAAAAAAAAAAAATTTCCAAGGATTTTATATCGTTTATATAATAATTTTGCGATTTTTATGATGAAAAAATTTTACCCCATCAAAATTGGGCGAAACGGGGCTTCAAAAAATGCAAAATGGCGAATCTTTTTTGGGAGAAAAACATGGAAAAATATCCCACTCGGTTAAAATTCGCCCCTAAAATCATCCCTACCGAGGACATACTTACAACGTAAGGGCAGAAACGAGGGTCTCACGACCTTGTTGTAGTGTATTTATCTTATTATTATAGCGTGCATACACTTTGTGTATAGAGTGGCCTTGGTAGATGTAGAATGACACTACAAAATTCGAATCCTAGTCGTTGTTGATATTATGAGTATGTAATAATTTGGGTCGTTGTAACTTTGGGGCTTAGGTTCCCACAAGATTCAATTCCTGCCATTGCTTGTATACTTACTTGGACTGTGTAAAAGATTATGATGATGTTATTTTAATTTAAAAGGATCACTGCATATAATAGTGTGGTTTTTATTAAGTCTTGTGATTTGGGTTTGGATGCCAACAAGATTCGATACTGCAACCTCTATTGTAACTTATAGAGTTCTTTTATGTAATTATTAAAATGTTACTTTGGTTAACTGTTATGTGATGGATGTGAGCGATAATATATGGGACTTATTTGATTCATGGTATACAATTATGATTATGTAGATTTATAATGTTAGGTCTATGGATCTTTATTAAGAAAAGGAACTTGATTTTAGACCAAGGAATGGTCATGATAATTACTCTCTTTATGTACTTATGATGGCGTTTATTTTAATGCAATTATTTAGTAGCTAGCGTATATTTAGACAAGAAGGCCTTGAAAGGTCGTTGCTCGTTTTTAGCTTGGATTTAGTATGCAATGTTTATAAATTGTACTTTAGATATAATTATTGTATTGGTAGATTAGATGTGTATTTCTATTTTATATTTGCTAATATATAAACTTATATATATTAGTTCAGGTGTAGATAAAAGATTAGGTTAACTTGGTTGTAAGTTTATACTTACCTAAATAAAACTCACCTCTGAACTAGTCTATTTAAATTTAAAAACATGCCTCTACTCACAAATGGAATATGTCACTCGGGTAAAAGGCCAAAATAACACATAGATAATAGACGTGAAATAAAACCTAGTTTGTAATAAACACAGTTTCAACAATAAAAATAATACAGGAATAGAAACTAAGGTGCAAACCCTTGATTAAACATTTGCACAAGAAGTTAAATTTTAGAATGAATCTAAATGAAGAAACCATGGATAAATATATCATAAGTAGTAAAGTATAGCCTAGGGTTATAATTTGAAAATGTAAACCGTAGAATATTTATAAGGAAATTAAACACATATGGTTAGAACATGTAAGGTGAATCTGAGCCTAATTCAGCTAGCATTTATTCTAGAAAAATAGATTAGGTAGCCTAGGATCTCATACATGAATTCTCAAGCTTCTTTAATAGTTGAACCTGCACACTCAAATAACCAACATTAACAATTCATAGGAAGATCTAACCACTATATTAGATGACCAAATCACTTGGGAACTACCATGTTCCACCCAACCATGACCCAAAACCATTCACATTTTCAATCTGATTCCCCCCGAGGTGTATTCCAACATGTAAGTAGCTTAGAGCTCCTAAAATAGGGTTTCCTATCTCGTATAGTAGGTGTGGATCAATTCTTCTTTTCCCTTCAGAAAAAATGTTCTCCAAGAAATCACTTAAGAGAAAAACATGCACAATAATGACTCCCCAAAAGATAGATCAGAACCCCAAGCCTTTCCTTTGCTCGAGTATTTATAGACAGATTTTTCAGTCAAAGGAATAGTTAAATCAAGAAATCTTTGATTTATTAATTTAACCATTTTTAATTAATTTGGGTAATTTTTTTAATACTTTAACTTAGAAACTTTGAACTAGTTCCTAATTAAACTTTTGTAGGTATTGTACTATTTATTATCTTTTAATAATAAATAATAATGGATGAAGCTTTTCTTTCTTCCTTTCATCATTAATATTATTTCTATATTTATTCTTTATACATACCATATATAAAATACATAATAATATAACATTTGTTAACACTTGTATTTGGGAACCATATACCACGATCCCTAGACTTAATGACACATCTTCATTAAGGTCAAAGTAGGTAGATGGTTAGGTCTACTAGGCTAGGAAGATCTAAACATCCTTCCATCTTGGATTCCCTTATATAACATTGTAGTTCTTCAGTACTTGATCAGAATATAGAAATTCAAAATTTCATTTAATCACTTAAAAATAAGTATGATGAGATCAATATTTTCTCGAGTCATTTTCAGTCAAGAATTATTAATTCTTTTCAGTATCCCCTAGCGCTTACGAGAGCCCATACTCAAACCTATAAACATGGAGTTACAAACATAGTGCAATTCCAAAGCACTTTGCTCAACATCAACATGAAAGGATCCACGGCTTATGCCCAACACTTCCAATTATCTTTTCATGTGCTCCAGAGCTCCTCGCTAAAAAAAAACATCTCATCAATCATGTGCTTCAGGGTCCACGCGCAACACAAACAAGCATATATATATATAT